>JAHBMJ010004391.1:103614-128814 GCA_018398765.1 Chromera velia | reverse complement strand
GGGGGGGGGGGGGAGGAAATGTGCACGGAAAGGGTGGATGCTGGTTAATCAGAGCACCTGCCTCCATCGCAGCACTTACCTGGACGCTGTCGCCAACGGAGACAAGAGAAGGAAAGAACAGCGAGGGCAGCGCATCGTTGGAGGCAACCTGCAAGCATACACAGTCTTGACGTGTGAAGGGGATTGATTCAGTTGGACCCAAGAGTCAATTAGACTGGTGGTCTCCATCCCTCCTGGAATGAATCAATACTGCAAAACGAAATCAAGTCGGTTCATGCGTACAAACGAATCAAATCAAGCCAAGAAGGACAATGCAGAGACAGAGGAATCAAATCAAGCCAGGAAGGACAATGCAGAGACAGACCGAAAGGTCCCCCCCTACAGAGACCAGGGCGGGCATCTGCAGATTGATAAGCCCTCTGCCTGCATCGTCGTCGTTTGATTGGATCTGCACGCACGCATGCGGGGCAAAAATCATATGCAGCAAGCACACCCTCCAATTCTGGTCTGCATATAGTGGAGCTTCGCTTAGAATTTTGGCATGCGTGTGCATGGAGAGACTGCATGCATGTGAACAAGAACAGAAGGCAAGCACGATCTCCTCCTCCTAACATGTCTGCGCAGTCGTGGTCACGCAAAAAAAAAAGTGCAGGCCGGAAGGTTCCATGGTGTTCTGTCGGCGTGCGGCCTTCATGCACCCATGTGTTTCTTTGTGAATCCAGATGAATTCGTTCCGTGAAATATCAAATTTAAAATCGTATGAATGATAAGCAGACATAATCGATGCAGAGGACTAAAGGAACAATCTACGTGTGTGTGTAAGAGTGACTGACGAAAACGTCGCCGCCCACGGACTCGAGAGAAGTGAAGAAGATGTCGGCCAGGAAGTCGTTGGACGTAATCTGTACATCCCTCGATCAATCGATCCGTATATGATTGAATTTTGCATTTATGCATGCGGGCCTACACAGGCAGCTTCTTCACTTACTGATGAGAACACGCTTCAGTTTGTTATTTTATTCTAGGAGGATTGAATACGTACACGCATCGATCGATTCGTGCATGTGCATGTGCAAAAACATCCCTCAGATGCATGGAATTCATGCATGCATGTGCTCTCTGAGATTGCATGGCGTAGATCGACTTAATCTTGAAAAAGTTTACCTACACGTGGGTGAGGGAGAAGACAAAGATTCAGTGTCAATTGACTTCATTCCATTGTTCTCGAAAGTGGTGAGTTAGTCTCGAGAGATGGGACTGAGGCGCGCTTTCTCAGTGGTTTGGCTTCGTGAGCGTGTCAGAGCTTACGAATTGACTGCATGGTACGGCGTGATGGATGGATCCCTAGTTGTCCCTTCAAATCGATCGATCGATCGATCGATCAAAACCGCTCTCACAAAATTAAGTCGCGTGCTGACGTACAGCGAGAAGCAGTTAGAAGAAAAGGATGGATCCGTCGACTCACTGACTTTGAGTAGATCAGAGTGCGCCTTCAGCGCATTCATGGAGACCTTTTCAAGCAAGTCGTTGGATGAAAGCTGCATGGCATGCTTGTGCATGTCCTGTTTTGTATGGGGTGGGGAGGTGACTCACTCACTCACTCGCTCGCTTACTTGCTGAGTACACCACCGAAAGAGAGGAGGGCCCAAAGGAGGGCATGGGACACGCCCCGATCATGGAACACGCAGATCATGTACCAATATCGTGCATGCACCATGCAGCCGTCAACCTAATGCGAGACGGAAACAAACGCGAATTGACTCAAAGAACAGAACAGAACAGAACAGCAGCACGGAAGTGAGGAAAGAGAAAATGCTTTTTTCAGCCCACAGCACATTTGTAATCAAACGGTTTCTTTCGTACACCCAGACTCACCCCACTCACTCGCACACCCCCAAAATCCTTCAGTGACTTTCACGCACCGGCCTCGCTTGCGCATTAATTGAAGCAATTCGATTAGAAATTGTCACGACAACATGCGTCGGTTGACGCAAAAGCAAAGCTAGGTGTCTCCGACTAACATCGATTTCCCCCACGATGGTCTCGAGGGCATCCAGACAGATCTCCTTCAGCCCGGTGTCAGGCGCCTCGTCGTTCGATTGAAACTGCATGTATGCATGGGCAATAGAAAGGAAAGAAGCGTCCGTACGTGTCAAAAGAGTCCGAAAGATGGCACAAGGCGAAAAGGGGAAAGCTTAAAAGGAAAAAGGCTCAGAAGACTTACAGAAGGGAGAGAGCTAGAAAGAAAGAAGAAGGGGACAGGAGATACAGTGCCAAACCTCACCGCCAAACATCGTAAAGTGACCCGGACTGAAAAAGCTGCATTATCAATCTTTGCATGCCGAAAGTCACTGCTCTCAATCACGAAAAAAGCGAGAGAGCCAGAGAGAGGAAGAAGAAGAAGAAGAAGAAGAAGAAAAACAAAGAATGAGCTTGCTGACTACTGCGTCGCCTTCGACGGTCTTCAGGGAGGGAAAGTTGATGGCTTCCATCAGATCATTGCTCTGAATCTGCAGAGAGAGACCGTGCATGTCGCTCGAGTAGGCAACCGAAAGAATCTATTACAGAGATGCACAAATGAATCAATCACTTGACGTAAGTACGTTGCATGGACATTTTACAAGTTCCACGCACCGGCATCATGTCTGTGCATATGGAAAAGCCAGAGCGCCACCATTCCCCCGGAAACAACCTGCCTGTCAGCTTGAATGCACATGAGGAATGCGAGAGTGGATTGAAGAGCACCGGCCTGTCTCCTTTTTGACCGAAGAGTAGAGGAAAAAGAATAGCGCACCAGTCAAATGCCCACCATGGATTGCTCCTAAGTGACACTTGGTCGTTTACTCACGACAAGAGAGTCCAATTTCATGTCACAAGCAATACAGCGTCGTTTCCTCATGCGTCGTTTGGTTCCCCGGCTCTCTCAAGTACAGAGAGAAAGACAGAAAGACCAAAACATCAAAAGACCGGAAAGCAGAAAGACAGAAAGATAGACAGACAGGAAGAAAGAAAGAAAGAAAGAAAGAAAGAAAGAAAGAAAAAAAGAAAGAAAAAAGGAAAGAAATAACGAAGTGAGAATGGAGGGAGCGATCGACGTTGTGGGCAAACGCAAAGAAATGGGGAATGGGAGAAGAGGATTCAAGTACAACTTCCGTAGGCCTGATTGAATTCCACAGAGGACCTACGAGGACGCGTTTGAAATTTGCGAAAAAGACATGCAGTCTATCGTGCGAACTGCAAACAAAGCTCCAGAAGAGGGGAGGGAATTCCTGAACGAAGCCAGCCAGAGAATTAACTTTCTTTTTGTTCAGAAAGAACAGCAAGCACCGACCAACCAGGAAGTCCCCCTAGACTTCCACAAGGTGGGGAGCCGCAACAGCTCCCTCCGCATTCAAGGCGACGCCGTAATCTTCTGCGGTACATGTGTCGAGGGAGATGCTGTTGGCAACGTTGACCTCGGCCAGGTCGCCAGCGTTGCCGCAAGTGATGTCAACTGCAATATGAAATCAAATCGGCAAGAACTTCAAGGCACTGCATGGACTTCAAGGCTAGCACTTATAGTGAGGTCATGTGCAGACACGAACGCGACAGATGCATTCACTCTAGCACAATCACGCCATCTAGACCTCCCAACAGACCTTTCCTAGACTCAACGAACCCAGATAGGCTTGGGCAGACTCTCGTTAAATTCGGCCATCCATCCATGATCGATTATTTGTGTCGTGTCGCGCCACCGTTTTGGTCATGCAAGTGCTCCTTTTGATGGATCGAGAAGGTCTGCAAGTCTGCAAGGAGACTCGGGTCCTCCACCCAAACGTAGCATCAGATCTCAGTTTCGCTCCCTCGTGTCCTCCTTTGTCTCAAACTCTCTTATGTTTTGTCCCTCCCCCCCCGCCTCGCTAAGAATTTCTTTGCTCTGCATGACTTGGGCTGAGTAAATATCAGGTGGACTTCCACACCGGATTCATGACCCTTCGGAATCAAGTTTTGACAGCTTCCTGACACTGACAGACAGACAGACAGACAGACAGACAGACTGAGGCAGACTCAGCAATCGATCATGAATTCCCTCGCACGCAGCCTCATGCGTGCACGCGCTCGTTGTGACTTACTCACTCGGCGTGTCTTCGCAAGTCGGGCCTGCAAATCCGGTACCGAGGCAGTTGCATTTGAAAGTCTTTCCTTTGTCTTTGCTTTTGCCGCCTGCGGCCGAGCACACACCCCCGTTCGCACAAGGCGGATCGCACTCCGGCACTGCACACACACACACACACACACACAGAGAGAGAGAGAGAGAGAGAGCGAGACAGGCACCTACACGACTACATGCCCAAGCACGCATGCACCCTTTGCACTCCACAGACCTCCACTTGGCATTCCAGCAAATTTCAGTGAATGGAGGGAGCATTTGCGGCGTCCTCTCTTTACTGCAAGCCTTTGTTGAAGGGGGCGAGATCTTCCCTGCCAACAGCCGCGCACTCAGTGCATTCCCTCAGACACTTGCCATGCAGAAGCGCAGAGGGTTGGAAAGGAGGAGAACGGGGCAGGCGGCAGGACTCCAGAGGTCATGCAAGTTTGGTCAAATAAAGACGAATCCCCTCACAGAGAGGAGAGTCAGTCAGTCAGTCAGTCAGTCAGTCAGTCAGTCAGTCAGTCAGTCAAACTGAGTGCTTCAAAAGAGGCATACGGACAGACACGCAAACCCTCATGGTATCTGAATCATACCGCCTGATGCCCCCTTCTCCCAACAGGCTAAGTCTTGCAGTTGACAGAGGGCGGAGTTGAGTCGACATGAATGGGAGACTAAGTGAGCCACATGTGTATACCTGCGTGTACCCGTGTGTGCGGCCTTTGTCACGTTCTTAATTCCACACTGCACATATACTCCCTCCTGCTCTCTTTCTGTCTGAGCAACCTTTCTTGTCTTCCTTATCCCAGAAGCCCGAGAGGAGATCTCCGAAGCTGCCTGCCCCCTCCTTGTCGCCAAACAAGTCGGGCAGTTTGTCCTTGAGGCCCTCCCCTCCGAGCGGAAGTTTCCCCCCCAAGCCAGACCCGTTGAAGAGTCCGTCCAACTTCAGGTCCGGAAAGCTGTCCTCAGTCTGCACGCCCGTGGACAATCAGTGGATGGAACGGAAATGGAAGGGCTCCTAGGAACACACATGCAGGGGGATCGAATATATGGCATTTGACTCCGCGAATTCGGTGTCATATATATGTTGCACATTCTTCGTGCCGTCATTTCCTCAATTACCATCTTTGTGTGCAGGAAGGAAGTCTGGACACAGCGCCAATACCAATTTCTGGACCACTCGCCCCCCTTCCCGTGCGGACACTCGCGGTCAGTGGCAGGAACGTTCATATATACACTGACTGCAATGTTTGTGTCAAATGGAAAAAAGGTCAGTCACTGCTAGAAATTGCCATTGGCCGGTTCATTAGACAGCTTGAGAGCTGCAAACATGTACATAAGCATTATGCCTGACCGGTAGAGCTGAAGCAAGCTTGAGGGTTCCTATGGTAAGCAGGACGGAGAGGACGAGGCAGCGCCCCGTAATCGTTGATGAAGCCATACTCGGGTGCTGTTTCAGGGCTCAAGCAACACTTGCTCCGAACGTTCGGGAATGATCGGACGGCTCCAGCAGCTCCACTTATTTGAACGTGAAAGTGAGTCTCGATCGTTCACAATCAGCTGGCAAAGGAAGAGAAATCTGTATATTTCGCTTCCGCGGGCGCGTTCTCTTGCTGTTTAAATTCAGGGGTGAGAACACGGCTGTTAAATTCAAACACTCAATCCGAGCGACGTGATACATGGCCCCGGAGGGCGGAGCGAGGCTTGAAGCATGTTCGCTCGGAGCTCTCCGCGCGCCCGGGGGGGCACTTAATATGATATCCCCCGCGACTCCTTCCTCCGACACCCTGAGGCGACGCTCGCGCCGGGCCGGCAGGCCGGGGAGCGTACATGCACAGGCCCCGGCATGCCCTCACAACTTGACGGAGGAGACATGCAACGGCCCCTACCCAGCTAGGTTCCAGACCAATGCATGCATAGGCCCGCGGAGGGCGGAGCTGTATAATTCATTCATGTCCTCCTGAAGGCCTCGTCCCCTCCGGGGCCTTTGGAGTTGCGAGCGGAGCGAGTGGCTCTGTAGTTGTCCAACTATAGTTGGATGTCAGAGACTTAGAGTAGCCTCGAGGGGCATCGGTAGTTTGAATAACCCCGAAAGCGAAGTGAGGGGCACTTAGCAAATAATTGCTCATGCACTCGTACATGCATGATGCATGCATGCATAAACCACTCCATCCCATCTCCTCTTGTGTCTTCATTTCAAAGCTGTAAAAACCTCCCTGAACCTAAGTACCACTTAAAAAAATATGATCGAGATAATCTCTATCTGCGGCATTGGTTTTCAAGAGACCGTCCACGCCTGCGGCGTAGATGGTCAAGACACCATCCAGATATGCGGCTTTCGCTTTCGAAACACCATAAATGATGCGCGCCTGTAGCGTGCACTTTCAAGCTTATCCAAAAATGCGGCTTAAACTTTCAAGTGGTAGTTAGGTTTGGGGAGGTCACTATAAATAGGTGTGCAACAATATGCACATCAACGATTATGCAGAGAATTGTAGAGATAACTTGAACAATTGCTCACATAAACTTGAGCAGCCGAACTTCAGGAGGACTAACTGGTACTGGCTGGCAAAACACTGCACCCGAGGATCTACCAGGATCGATCTAGGGATCGATTAGTCCGGTCCTAGACATGCACCGACTAGCCGGCCCCTTCATTTTAGTTAATTAGTATGTATAGTCTTAAACTCGTCTGCCAGACGGAGCAGAACTGAGAGAAAACAAAATCTGTTAGTATAAATACTAGTATAGATAACAACATTTTAACATACTATACTTAATACTAGTCAAACATAAAGTGACATACTAGTAGCGGGAAAGCCTGACGCGGAATGAATCAATAAATCAATTACGATGATCAATCGTTTAATAATATACCGAGACTAAATCAGCCTGTTTATCCTTAGCTATATCCCAATAGCTATAATGCAAACAATATTAAATATATACACATATATATCTAGCCCATAGTTAACAGTACTATATTAAACATATTAAAAAACCAGGTGTATAAAACCTAATAATTAAATGGAGTTACTGTTTTCGTCTAGATTTTTGCTGCTATAATAAGTTTTGACATCTTAACATTAGTTGAATTGAATTGAGGCAGTTAAATTAAGCTGATGAGCACACTACTTGAGCTCTGGCTAACTGCGGGACATGACATGCAAGTTAATGATATTTTATATGATTGATCAGGTTCGACCGCCCCAGACTCGGATTCAGATTGCCTGAGAAACCTAGTGAGAAACTTTGTTAAACGACCGGAAAGCTATACAGCTTCTTTGCATGTCACGACATTTTTTCTCAATTATTCTCCACGACATCCCTCCTTTTTCTTTCAGGATCGAACGATCGAGGGGACACTGTCAGACGACAGAACCCTAAGGACAAGGTTCCGCATGTCGACCGACGATGCAGAAATACTCAGTGAGGGGGGAATGGAAAACTCCTGAACCATTGACACGGGAAGGGCAAGACGCACAGCCCCCGATCGAGCAGGAATCTTGTGCCCCTCCCGTCTTTTCTGTACAATTAATTCAGCCTGCTCAGTCCTGCATGGGGAAGCCATCCGCACCCATTCCGACGCCGAATCCGCCCCCTGTATAGAGGGACGCACCGTGCATACCGAACCCTGGATCATCATTCCAGGGCATTCTCTGTCTGCTCAGCAGGCATTCGATCAAAAAGGATAAATAAGATAAGAGAAGCTCCATCGGGGAGCCAGGAGCAATGGAAGGAAGCTCTAGTGAACCATTTCCCCCCCATGCAAAAAACCATCGAAGACTGAGCCATCGCTCACTCAGTCCACCCAGTCCTAGATTTCCTGCCCGTCTGCTGCACCCCTGGCGCCAGCAGCGGTACCCTTGAGTACGATTTTTGGACATAAACAAAAGAGAGCCCCCCACCGGTCCCGCGAATTTCCTTCCCACCCGCCCCCCCTGCATGAGCATCGTGATGTCACGAGATGAGGCCGTTTCACCGCAATGGCGTCTGCGCATCTCTCTTTGTTTTGCGCCTGCCAGCCGTGCCCATGGCACCTGAGTGAGATTGACACACGAACACAAACAGACACAGACACACACTGAGTGAAAGAGAGAATACACTCAATACACACACACACACACACACACACACACACACACACAGGGGGGGGACGGGGGGGGGAGGGGGAGAGAGAGAGAGCGCGCGCAACGCAAAGAGACCATCAGAAAAAGGATGTGGTAAACATGCCGCAGTGTCAGGCCAACGCAAAGTAAAGAGGAGATCGGATAGGCGCACGACGAAAGTCTAACTCGATCCAACATTTGACCTCCCTCCACTCACCTGAACAGACAGGCCTTCCTCAATCAGACCCCCTCGCACGCCTCTTCCCTCCAGGACCTCAGGACTGCCGAGGCGAGACGGGACGCCACTGACTCCTCCTTTCCCCCCCTTGCTCTGCTCCCCTCACGGGCCGCCCACAGATCTCCTTCTTCTCTCTCTGTCTTCTCAGCCGTGTCCTGTGAGAGGAACTCGGACAGGTCCCGGGCTTTTGCCATCAGCCCCGCTTGCACCTCAGCCACGCCCTGAAGCTCCACGGTTGAGGGTCCCTTCAGACCCCTCGCATGCAATTCTCTGTCCGCCCACACGTTCTCCCTCCTCAGACGACTGGTGAGGAACTCCATCATCAAAACGCTCTCACGGAGGAGCAGGGACAGGTGACTCGCACCACCGTCATCCAGATGAACTCCCACCGCCAGAAGAACTTCCGCATGCAGCTTCTCCCTGAGGCTCTCGATCTCCGGGCCTGCCTGCGTGTTTTCTCTTTCTACCTTCGATGGCAGCACTTTGCACAGCGATTTGATATTCATCTTCCCCCCCTCTC
Organism: Chromera velia; assembly: GCA_018398765.1. Lineage (NCBI taxonomy): Eukaryota > Chromeraceae > Chromera > Chromera velia. The sequence continues at coordinate 119,818 of JAHBMJ010004391.1, read as the reverse complement.
CCTCAGCCGGCCCCTCCAACGACGAGAAGGCCCCGGCGATTACGTCCCTTACAGAGAGGAGAACACCCCTCACATCCGACCTCACGACCTCATCCTCCAGTTCCGGGTTCACGCTCAGCTTCCGATGGATCGACTCAAGCGCCCCGGCTCCCTTCCTCCAGGCCCCCACCAGATCGGCCGCGTTCCTCACCCGCGACCGCTGCAGACCCTCCCAAAGGGGCAAGAGACGCTCAAACCCCGACCCTTCCGCGCAGGAGAGATACGAATGAAGTTCATCGCGTGCCGCCGCCTCCTCGGCCATCTGAGCGCGGGCCGCTGCCACGGCCTCTCCGACCGCAGCTCGCACCGCGAAGAGCTCTGTGCCAACCTGCTCCCACTTCTCTTCCATCTGACGGTGGAGCTGTTCCCTCAGGCCCTCAAGGATTTCCTCCGACCCACCAAGGCCCCCCGCCCCTCCTGTCTGAGTAGGATGAGAGTCGCCGAACAGCACCGCGTCGACCACAAGTTCTCCCACTGGGGGATGCTGCCACCCTCTTGCTCTTGCGTGTTGTCTCTGGCCCATGGAAGTCTTTTCCCCGAGTCGCGTCACGAGGGCAGAGCTGCGGGCAGCCTGCTTCTCCCAGGAGTCGAGAACGCTGAGGGATTTCTCGTGGGACCGTGCGACGAGGTCGAGAAGCTTGGAGGCCTCTCCCCTGCTAGAGGAGGAGATCAACTCTCCGAACTCGTCGGAGGTGTCGGCGGAACGTGCAGCTTTCATCAAGAGACGTTCCTCAGTCTCACGCGCCCCCTCTGCATGCAGACAGACAGTGAGTGTATGTGAAAGAAGGAAGCACAAAACAGCAAGCGCAATAAACATCGTTTGAGATGATGACCGCACCCCGAAATATGGCGAGAGGAAACAACAGAATCCCCCCAAAGTGACTTGCGCACATGAATTTTCGTTACATAGACGCACTCACACAGACGGGCACAGAGACATTTTCAAAGATAAAAATTCACTCACCATCCGAGAAAGAGAGAAGTCCCCTCAGTGCCGCCATCTCTCTCTGCACGTGAACACTCAACTCCGCATGAGCAGCCGCCGCCTCGGCCAGAGCCGCGGCCCCCGCCCGTTTCCTCTCTTCCTCTCCATGCACGCGCTCAGAGTCTCTTTCTGTTCCTCCCTCCCCGTCCTCCTGCCCCGAAGATGAAGACCCCAACGGGCCCCTCTCCAGCTTCGAGTGCAGTGCCTCTGCCCCCTGCCTGAGGGCCTCTCCCTTGCTCTTCATAGAGCCCAACACCCGACTCGCAGCCGCCTCCGCCCTCTCGAGCCACGCCCTCGCGTCGGACGCGGCAGTTCTCTCGAGACGCTGCCGCAGGGGGTGGGAGGAAGAGGGGGCAAGAAGGTCACGCAACTCCGTCGTCGCCTGCCGAGCCGACCGCCAGCGCTCAACAGCCTTGGGGGACGGTGAGGCGATGGTGGAGGGATCGGCTGCTGCCTCCATGACGCAGTCGACGAGCGCCCACGTGCGCTCCTCCCCCGTCGCCTCGGATGGCAGCACAGCCAGGGCTGTCTGGTTGCACGCATGGATCTGGTGGGCGAGCGAGGGGCATTGGGAGAGAACGGGACACTTGGAGGCCGCAATCTTTTGGGAGAGGTCGTCCCCGTGCCAGTTGAGGAGAGAGGCCAGCCAGTCAATCAGGGCTTCGGTGTTGGTGGCGTGGTAATTCATCATCATCAGAACGTTCGTCTGAAGGACTGTGAAGACCTCCTGGAGACGGTTGAGGACCGCGGTGTTCCCGGCACGCACCGCGTCTGCACACACACGCACGCATACCCGCACAGATGGGGGACATGATGTGACAGTGAAGAAAGACAAATTAGTGAGCAACTTTCTTACGTGTTGAATAGGAAGATGATTACTTCGTCGACGCACCAGGTGATGTGTTCTGTCTGCATTACCGAAGCGTTCTTTCTTCCCCCATATATTTTGCGGTGCATCGGGGAAACCAGAGAGGCACCCAGAGGAAGGAGTCCCCCCGGAGACTTTCTTCAGATCTTCACACGGTTTCAATTGCTACGAGAGAGGGATCCGAACGGCCCCTAGTAGATTTGTCCCCCTGGACCCAAGCATCATGAAATGAAAGCGACCGCATGTGCAACAGAGGATTGATGAAGTGCATGTGCATGCCCCAACTTTCTTCATCTGACTAACGGAAGCGAGATCACCGCACAGCTGAAGCTACGTGTGCCGCTGTAGGCTCCTGACGACTACCCCAACCTGCCTATGTAACCTCTATGCACGCCCATGACCCACCCACTCACCCACCCTGTATGCATGCGAGGTCGCACATGATTTTTGCGAAAGAGTGGACGCCGCTGTTGCAGTCGTTGATGTCGAACTCCTCCTTGAAGAGGTCGACGTTGTCAGTCATCTGCGTGCGTGCGTGCGTCAGGGTGAATCAAACAAGACAGCAGACATCAATTTGAAGGCAATCAGAATAAGTGCATGTGAGTATGAGACCACCCAAGCGTCGGCTTCTCAAGTTCGAAACGCACCAAAGGAATGCAGAGCTATAGGGAATAAGCGATCGATCGCCTCTTCAGTCGATTAATGTGAATCCATACGTGCCGAAATTAATTAAGCCGCAATCAAATGCATACAATGAGTGCGTATGCATGCATGTGCCTGCTAGATGAATTAAGTGCAAAGAGGATTCACCAAACCGCCCCTGCATGCAGAGTTTTTCGTCTCTCTCCATTCTCTCTCTCTCTTTGTCTGCTCGCCCACCTGGCCAGCGATGGACTCTCTGACGTGGTCGATCACCTTGAAGACCGTCTCGCAGGCGCTACCGAGGTCCAGCTCCACACCCACACCGACGGGCGCCGCCACGGTCTTGATGGTCTTCGGGGCCGTACAGGCAATGGCCTGAGCGATCGGGAGGACCAGGTGCTCTGCAATGCGGTTGGCTGTGGAGACCCCGTACCTGCATGCAGATCATGTCCATGTATTTGCATTTACAGACGTCTTTGTCTATGTAAGCAATAGCATGTCTACACATGATCCATGGCAAAAGAGAGGGAACAGGTGCTGCCACGGGCTGTCAGGACTCTGTAGATGCACACATGCATGAGCGCATGCAGGCCTGCGTCTAGACGAGCACGGTTCCGAATCGGTCTCTCCCCATGCACAAACAATGAAGGTTCATCCCCCCATGCACAAACAATGAAGGTTCATCTCCCCATGCACAAACAATGAAGGTTCAGCTACGTAGGATGGGGAGACGCACAGTCAAACAGAAAGAAAAAAGAAACAAGTCTACCTGAGAGTCTGCAGACTGCGCTCTCTCTGGTCCTCTCGGGCATAGCAACCCAACACAGAGTCGAAATTGATCCCCGTAGCGTCCGGTCCGTATCCCTGCACGCACGCAAGTAGGCGAAAGAGAGGAGAAAGAAAAAACAAGGCAGGCATGTGTTTTGGACTGTGACTGCGTACACACACGGATGGATCAAAGTGAAGGCTCCCCTTTTCGGTTCTTCCGCATGCCATCTCTGTTCCTTCAGCCAGCAAGCTGTCGACTGCCAAAGAAGGGCCTTCCTGCATGCGCACGTCCTCCCTCGAGCTTGAAGATATGCCCTGCGGTTGCCACACTGGTGCGTGGAATGCGAAGTGCATTCCACGTCTAGACCATCTTGCTGGACTGACTTGTGCCCACACGAGAGACTTTCCGTTCATCTCTTCTGTCTCCTTCCTTCCCCCGAAGAGCATGTACCCACAGGGATTCGACTCGATCTGACTCTGTTTTTCCTTGTTCGGGTCGTATTGCTCCCCTGCAGCCAGACAGACAGACAGACAGCAGTGAGGCCATGCATGTGCACTCAATTCACTCGATCGGTACAGCACTTTAGGGACACAGGAGAAAAGAAGTCCCCTACCAACAACACACGGCACGATCGAAGCACGAGAGGAGCTACCAGACGGCCCTCGGGGACGGCAGGCAGTAGCCGCAGGGAGCCAGGCACTCTTCATTCACTCAGAAAAACACGGTATCCATGTAATAGCCTCCCGTCTACACATGCAGCAAACAAACAAACGCGCACGCACTTAGAAAGACCCCATTCGGCCAACTGACAGGCACATAGATGGCTGGGCAGACGATCTCTTGACACTGCCGGTAAAAGAATGAGAATGGGCGGACGACACCCGAAAGGAGTCGGCAGCCTCAGAATGAGTGGGCGCAACAAACAAACAAACAAACGGAAGAATCGATGCACTCACTCACTCACGAACCGAAAACAAAAGTCCCGTCTGCCTGCGCAGTCCGAGCCTGAGTCCCGAAGGTGGTGTCTGCAGGAGACGCCACGTTCTGGAGGTTGGACATGTCCTTGATCAGCGGCCAGCTCTTGCTCGGGTTCTCCGCTCGGCAGTAGGGGGTATACTCGTCCTGCAGGCAGGTCCGTCGGTCAACTTGGCTTGATTGTGTATGCACATTCGCATGGATGTGTGTATGTTTTTGTGTACGTATTTTGGTCTACGGATCCGCTAGGCCGTTCGTTTGGTAAGTAGGAGAGCAAGCAGCGGCAGGCAGGTAGGCACACAGGCAGGCACGCACAATGCCTGTGCATGTGTCGGTCTGAACTCGAAAGGACCCCATGGTCTAATCGATTTCAGGTGCGAAGTTCTGTCCTCGTCTTCGTTCTTTGTGGTCGGGAGAACGAAGGCTTGGGGATGCACTCAGGGAGCTGTTGTCTGTCTGTCTGTCTGTCTGTCTGCCTGCCTGCCTGCCGGCTGTCTGTCTGTCTGTCTGTCTGTCTATCTGTCTGTCTTTTTGTCTGTCTGTCTGTCAGTCAGGCCTGGACCATTGATTGAGCCTGTATTTGTCTCACTGGAAGAAAACTCGGATGGGCAGGAAGGTGAGGGCATGGGCCAATCAGGAAAACCGACACGCAAGCTGAACAAAAAAAAAAGTGTGACGTGTAGGGATCCTGCCTATTGAGCTGTCCGTGCATGTATCTTGGCAATTCATCCCGTTTTGCTTCCAGAAGGTTCCAAGCGTGCAGGCAGTCACAGACGATGGACTGACTTCCATGTTGAAGGGCTGCAGCTGCACCAGCGAGGGAGGAGGGGGCTTCTTGGGCTTCTTCGGTTTGGGTCGCATCTCCATGCCCTCGCTCTTGGCCTTCGGCTGGGCAGCCTCGAAGTCTCCAACCACCGAGACGGAGATCGCAGACCGGGCCTGCATGAATGCATGCATGTGTGCTTGGGGGGAATGAAGGAGGAAGAAGCAGAGAAACACCTTGCTTGCCTGATTTGGTTTGGGAGTTCTGAGAAAGGCACTATCGATCGGGCTCTCGATGCGTGAACGAATTTCGGAATCAATGTGAGCCTTACGCCCCAGTCCCTTCCACGCAGATGCCAAACAAAAAGAGAAGAGAAGAGAAACAAACGCCCCAGTCCCTTCCACGCAGATGCCAAATGAAAAGAGAAGAGAAGAGAAACAAACGGCACACCCACCCACCAACCCACCTGGAGGACAGAAGGGACGCCATTGACGAGCACTGAAGTCGGGTCTGTCACTGGCGCCTCTGCAGGGTGTGCCGCCTCGGACACGAGGCAGTTGGTCTGGTGGGGGGGGGAGAGGCACCATCTGGCGGTGTCCTCCTCAAACTGCAGCGTCAAAGCCCCATCCGGTTCCCTCCCCGGAGAACCCCAAGAGGACTTCTGGGCGAACACCAGCCTTCCCGTGGGATCTCTTCGCACAGGGCAGTACACACCCTCCCACACCCCAAACGCATTCTTGTCTGCTGACCCCTGGACGCTCGTGGGAAAGTAGAGGTGCGGGAGGGGCTGGAGAGCCACGGAGGGGGTTGGGACTTTGCAGCATATCATCTCCCCCGTGACGACGAACATTTTGTCTGCGACGTCCATCGAGAGACTCTGGAGGGCCTCTGACTCGTCGCAAGTCGCGGACTTTCCGAATCTCTCCAAACCCATCAGGGCCCACCCGTCCTCCCTGTACTGAGAGGCCCCGAGATCCAGGGGCTTGGGCTCGCAGACAAGGGGGACCTGGGGGGGGAAGGGAGAAAATGAAGAACGAATTGACATTATCAACATCACAAGACAGCAATTAAAGAAAGAGAGTAAGCGATGAAGAACAGGAGCGGATGCTGAATCAGCTGCTACCCTTCCGTCCTTGTTTTGTCTGTCTGCATGGACACTATTTCCCACTACACCTTTGGCATGCATGCAGCCTTCTCCCCGGCCTTTCAAATTCTCTCTCCTCTGTCTGTCCCTCTGCACTCTCCCCTGGGGCATTTGGGTGCACCGATTCGTTTCCTCGCAAATATGGGGGAATTGAGGAGTCTCTCCGTCCATCTTCCTGGCAGGCTCTTCACCCACCCCTCCACCCACCCTCCTCCCTACCTGCACAGGAACGCACTCGTACTCGACTTTGAGCACATGTCTCTTTGCCCCTCTCTTGGTAGAGTGCCTGACGTTGACCCGGATGTCCTGCATGACCTCGTTGGGCTTGCAGTCAAGCTTCGTGTGGACGTCATTCTTCCACACATCCTTCTGCAGATAGATCGACACGCAGCAGGCAGGTACAGACACAGAGAGAGAGAAAACAACTTTGGGTGTTTACATAAAAAAGCAGCTGTTTTTATTTAGGCATCGGTCAGAAATCTGTGATCAAACGCATATACGCAGCTTTGCCCTACGGACATGCTGTTCTCCTTCTCAAACTGAGTGCGCCTCTTGCTACATGTTCTCTGGGTGCACGCAATCGGCGTCTTGAGCAGAGACACCTCTCAATACCCAAAACAAAGCGGGACAGCACCACACGTACACATGTGTATACAGTTATACAGACACACAGACAGGTAGACATGCAGCAAGGTAGGACAAAGACCGACCAGGATAAGTCTGTAGCTGTTTGCAAGGACGCCAGCTGCGGCTGTCCACACATAGCCCCCGAGCAGCGGCCCCACTATCGTCGTACCGGCGTGTTCCCTCCACGCGACCATGCCCCTCAGCGCCCCCGCCCCGTTTTCGAACGCCGAGGCGCCTCTGAGCAGGTTCTTGAGGACCTTGTCAGTGCCCCGATGGAAAGGGGGATTACAAGCAAAATCGTGACAGCCCCTCGGACAACACGTGTGGGCGTGTGCCCAGCAGTCGACCGAGTTGAACGTCAGACGGTTGTTGAAACGATCCTGAGGCCAGGCACAGCAGTGGCTCCCTTTGTGGTACACGAATGGGTGAGAGGTTGGACACCCGGTCGCTACAGAAGTGGCAGCACGCTCTGCTAGTGCTCGCACGGAGTAGGACGTGAGTGCGGGGGCAGTCCATTGAACATCGATGTCCGTGGGGGAGCATGTCTTCGTGTTCCTCTGAAAGACCCCACCCCTCCGGGCTGCACACGTGCCTGTCGCCGTCCCTGCCGCGCCAAGCTTGAAGGAATCGTCTGCGGCCTGCGCCTCTGCTGTGAATAGATATTTGAGGGGTTGCGTTGCAGGGGTGGCCATGTTACCCTCAAGCGCTGTCTTGGCGGTGTTGACAACAACTCTCTGGGAGAAGTCTTTCGATGTCTGCGTGAGGAGCTGGGAAGGGAGCCTGTCTGCGAAGTACAGCTCGTCCTTCCCCTGCTCCTCCATCACGGCCAGGGAGGGAGCCCCGACCTGAACGCAGGAGGCGCACTCAAAGTTCGCAAATCCCTTCGCGCCGTACGGGTCGACCCACTGACCTGCACACACACACACACACACACACACACACACGCACACACACACACGTACGCGCGCCCATGCACACATGGTGTGAATATTCATGACGCGTGTATGCTTGGGAGTCTAGTACATTCTGACCCTGTCGACATACACCATAGGACTGCACGTTGAGACAACAAATCATGGTTTCCACGCATCATACCGAGATCGTTTTCCCCGACCAAATCTGTACAGATCCATCGATCGATCGATTCACTCCGCTGAGACACAGAGCTGTATTTTCACTTCGCAGCCATTGTGTGTCGTTCTGCACTTGCTCACTGGGCTCTGAACGCACGAGCGCTTTTCGTGCGTTCGTGATCAGCTGCCTCGCCAGAAACACAAACGATCCATCTCTCTTGTGCGACGTCCAGGACAGCAGACCACGCAAAGACTGACTGGCTGACCGTCGACACATGTGAGAGGGAACGAGGGTTCCGGTTGGTCGTTCCTCCGGTCCACTAGAGTGAACCTCTGGTCCCAGCACGAGATCTCCACCTGTGTTCCCCACTGGAAGGAGGGCGGGAGTGGCCTCGCCGTCTTCCTACCGCTGCCGAACCAGAAGGGCAAATACTCGCATGTGCCGCACTCTTCAATGTCTCGAGCCCCCAGCAGGAGCTTGTGCTCGCATCTGCACAAGTAAGGGGGGAGGGGGGGGGTGAGGAGAGAGCAAGAAAGAAAGGAGGCAAGGGGAAGAAAAAACACACTGTACCTTGATTCGTGCATGCATGCATGCATGCGTATTGCCGCCTGCTTTCCCTCGAGGGGTGGACACGCACCGATGGGAAGGAGAGAGTCAACAAGCAGGGACTGAAGCTTCCCCGTCATCTCTTCGCAATGAAAGCCTCACACGCAAAAAAAAAAACGCACGCAGAAGCCCATCACACCGTGATGGTACCTTCAGGCCAACTGAGCGAGGCTTCCTTCATTCTGGCCGTACAGAAGTCAGACAGACATGGATCGACTTAGGTTTTCGTTGACCCCGCATACAATGCTGAAAAACTCTTCCTCCGGCTCACGAGCAAATGTGCGGAGAAAGCAGCGCACTCACTCGCTCACTGACTGACAGACTGACAGACTGACTCCAGAATTTCTCTCTCGAAGAGGCAATGCGAGGGGCAAGGCTCCGGGTTGCAAGACCGCACCTCGATAGTCTCGCCCTGCCCGGAGCAGTCGGATCCCCCGTGTTGGGGGGCGGGGTTCGTGCAGCTCCGGGTCCGTACCTACAATGTAATGCAATGTAAGTGGGGGGGTGAAAAAGGGGGAAGGAAGGAAGGGATACGTTCATGTGGCTGCCGGAGAGCAGAGAGACGAAGGAAATGGAAAGCTTGGCCGGGAGAGCGCAATAGGGATGCGCAAAAACCAAACACTCACAGAGAAGCGAAAGACGCGATCGGTCTGAGAGACCCTTTCAGTTCTCTCTGTCCCAGTCTCTCTCTCTCTCTCTCTCTCTCTCCCCTCTGGTGGTGCTCTTCTCTCCTGACCTTCTGACCCATACCGCAGGACCGAGAACACTGAGAGAAGGAGCTCCACGCAGAGAGCCTCCCGTGAATAGGACACGGCTGCGTGTTGCAGTTGCGCGTCTCGCTCGTGTGCCCGCTGCACCCAGACCCTCCCCAGGCTGGCGTGGGGTTCGTGCAGGTCCGCGTACGGGTCTGCTGGCCGGTCCCACAAGTCCGTGTGCAGGTGCTGTAGCCTGACCATCCGGACAACCCTCCGTTCCGAGGATCTTGGATGTACTGACAAACGATGCCCACCTGCAGAGATGGCATGGCAAAGGGGGGGGGGAATGCTGATATGTGGCCATTCGTGCGTCATCTCTGGATAGAGAGTGAAGCAGGTAAGAGGATACTGTAGCTGCCCTTTCACCGGCTCTCCCTCTGTACAGCGGTCCTTGTTCCCAAAGAAGGGAGGGAGGGGAGGATATGGCATGCAGGGTCAGCGCTATCGGTCGGACATGCGTGTTCGATCGATCGGAAGCAGAAACGTGTGAGCGCAACAAGGAATGCATATCCATCGGCGTGATGGTGCAGCGAGGCGCACTCCCTCTTTCCTCTGCGGAAGCAACTCACGCACGACCTTTCTTTCTGTTCTGTTTCCAACCCAACCCGATTCATGTTCATCTGATGAGAAGACTTGCACCTCTATTCAAGGCATTCGAATGAGGATGCAGTGCAGTCAGGCAGTTAGTGTGCTTAACAAACGCTCTCTCTATCCATTTGGTCGACCCCTCGCACACTGATCGGCTCACTCTCATGAGGTGTCCCGATCTCTGCCACCAGAGGCCCCTCATGATCTCTCTGTCCCAGCAGTGGGGGGCATATCTGCATCACTCAGCTCGATCGAACATGTAGATGTGCATGCACAGAGATTTAGTGAAGAAATTGAGAGGGGCAGAGATAAGGATGACGACAAACAGAGCGACCGAGGGAAAGAACAAATGTAGAGGGAGCAAAGGAGAATGGAATAAAGCGATAAATCAGAGAAACCCACCGAAGCGAGAGGAAAGAAAGGATCCAAAAAGATGATCGACTGTGTACAAATGACAGCATTCATGCCTAATCGCCTAGCTACAGACCGACCTATCCATGTGCTCCATGTTACGTCCGGGGCCGAGGTCCCAGTGCGTCCACCTCCACGTCCACGAGTTGTGGTGGAGGATTCCGTCGTGGAGGCAGCAGTGTAGTTGGAACCTGCAGAAACAGAGAGAGAGAGAGAGAGAGAGAGAGAGAGAATACGCAGGGTCAGATGGCGATGGGCAGGCAGAAACATGATCCACACACACACACGTACACATTTTGCACACAAGCGCTGTGCTTCCACAAATGGGACGAAGAGATCCGCCCACACAGAGGACCATGTGGCGCGCAGAAAAACCGAAGGCCGCGTGACAAAAAAGTGAGAAGGTAAACGGGAGAAACGAGCAAGAGAGAGAGAGAAAGAAAGAAAAAAAAAAAAGAAAGAAAAGAAGGAAGAGAAATAGACGAATGCATGCTGATGGAGGGATTGATGAAATGAAGAGACACGAGGAGAGGAATCGGTCGATCGAACGGTGTGTCTCTCTGTCTCCTCTGCTTCAATTCACCCATCCAAAAAACTCGACGTGCCTACCCGCCCACGCAGTCGAGGAGGGAGCCTTGGCCAAATGCTGCCTCTCCACATCCACGCACACCGCTGTACCCATTCTCGACCCTGGCTAGCTCAGCCCATGCACATCCAAGAGAAAATCACAGCAAAACGAGAAGAAAAGACTCTTGTCTACTTGCCTCTGCAGGTGGTTATGGCAGTTGATCAGTCGGATGTCCGTCACTCCGTAGTTGTCAGGACACCACGCCTCTGCATCCATCCATCGATCCGAATGCTTTCAACTTAGAATTCAGATCAGCAATGCCTAGCCATACACACTGAGAGGGAGTGAAGCGGGGAGCTAGGGAAGATGAGGGAGCAGAGATGACACGCACAACCAAACACTCGACCGACCGACCGATCCATCGATCGACTTGGTTTTTTGCAGATGCTCAGACATTGCGGTATGTGAAAGATTCACATCGCGTCACGAGTACGTCCTCTCTCATTCTCCGATGCCTTCTTATTCCTAACGCGCTCTCGCGTGCGGACAGAGAAGAGACAGGGGGTGCAAAAGAGAGGAGGAAAGCAAGGGTGGTGGAGAAAGGGAGAAAGCGACAGGGAGAGACCGACGGTGTCTGTCAAGATATTCCATGAAGCTCCCTCTGCCGTGGTCGCACTGAGTGTATTTGTGGAAGCAGTTGCGAGGCTGCCAATTCCTCCTGCACATTGCTCGCGTCCGCATGTGGTTCCCGTGGCATCCGTGCGTGGCAACGTGGAAGCCCCAGAGCCACTGTCCCCAGGGACTGCAGGCGCATGCACGCACATGCAGACGTGCAGGCACGCAGGCAGGTGGAGGGGAGAGGAGGGGGGGGTACTGTAATTCTTCAACTACGTCAATCGTCCACGTCTCACATGCGCACTCACATTCACGCAGAACACACGTGGTCCTCCTGGTCTTCCCCTTTTCTTCTGGCCCTTTCACCAACCGCCTGGCTCTTTCCGTTCTGCCATTCGATAACCAGCAAGCCGGGGCATTCCGATGACTGAGAATTGCCAGTACCCCGAAGAAGGAAGGAAGGAAGGAAGGAAGGAAGGAAAGAAAGAAAGAAAGAAAGAAAGAAAGGAAGGAAGGAAGGAAGGAAGGAAGTCAGAAAAGAGAGAGCACCTCTGATGTATAGGCATGGGCAAGGATCAGGGAAAGCTTGCAATTCTCTACGAAGAAGCCCGAAGATGTACGACTCTAACTTATCCCATCGACACCGAGTGCTCATGCATCTCACTGCACGTGCTCTCTCTCACTTCAACTGACCAGTGCATAATTTGGCGGTCGTAGAATTCGTATCTGTGGTGTCTCAGCAGTTGACAGGACGAGTACCAATCGTGTGCATTTGAATATCCCACCCATCCGGTGGAGCCCATCCCTTCTCCCTCTCTCCCAGACATCGACAAAAGGTTCCCCCCTCCCCCCTCTACCGTCAGGTTGGACGCCGACGCGGCCAGCACCGAGGAAGAGTTGAAATCTGATCCGGGCTCGTAGCCGTCGGGGGGCGGGGCGGCATCTGCCGGGGTCGTCGGGAGCCCCGCGTCATCGGCCCATCCGTCTCTGCGCAGATCAGCCATCGCGGCTTCAATCAGAGCCTTATCTCCTCCAGCCATGTTGTCGTGCCCCCCCGCACCCCCATCGTCTTCTTCTTCCTCAGCTGTGTCTGTCAGAGGAGCTCCAGACAGAAGAGAGGACTCCGGGACTTCTGGGTTCATCTGTCCCCTTTCTGCTGTGCCCGTCTCCTCCTCTGCTGACTCATCCGAGTGGTCAGTGTGGATGGAGGCTTCTTGCTGCATGGGGCAACACAACTCGGGGAGGGGGGGGACGTGTGAGGTGTGCACCTGTGGCCATGTGTGTCGCCTCTCTGTGTGTACGTGAACACACTCTCAGACTCGTGTTGCATAGACCGTGGGTTTTCATTCCTTTGACTTTAGTAGGGGCAGTATTCAAAAAAGGCAGTGCAAGTCGTCCTCTGCTCGTCTTCTCACCTCACCTCCACGACAACCATCATGAACTTCGCACCCGAACGCAGTGGGCCCCCACCGCAGGAGGTGCACGGCAAAGAACAACAGAACAGAAGAAAGAGAGCTGGGGACGGGGCAAATTGGGAGTCGGGCGGGCGGGTGGGTGAGAAGATGGGAGAGACGTCAGATTAGCAAAGGCCATTCATTACTGAAGGGAACATCCATCGGACAGAAATGAAATCAAGTGAATGGATGGATGGATGTGTAAACCTACCTGGAGAAGAGACAGAGGTCCATCCGCCTGTCGGTGAGGGTAGATGTCTCTCTCCGAAAACTTGGCAGCCACGTCCACGTCTTCATGTCCTTCTTTCTGGTAGCTTTCCGGAGGCCCCTCTTCGTCCTCTGTCTCTACTTCGTGCATGTCGTTGTCTTCTGTATGTTTTTCGTCTTCCAGTGTGTACTCCTCCAAGTCTGCCGCACTTTCTGTGTCTGTGGCGTTCCCCTGAAGGGATGCCTCGAGGTCCGTCTCTGTGAGGACGGTCACGGTGAGGGAGGACGCGGGGCCGAGGAGCACTGCCCGCATGGACTGCAGGGAAAGGCAAGAAGTTAGTTGTTTGATGTGCAAGGCTCTCCACCAAGCACACAAGCTGCGCGACTCACGCGGCTACACGCACACAGAGGCACAGAGAGAACATGCAGAAAGCAGCCCGAGCGATTCACACGCGCACAAAACAAGAGAACCCCCGTTTCTTCTGGACGGAGGGAAGGCCGGCATAGGTCACCTGTTTGCTTGTCTTGTCGATTAGATTAATGGGTATTAGATTTCTCTTGCTATAGTAGCTGTAGTGCTTGCACTCACAAATTTAGATATCTAGAAGCACTCTGTGGTTTGTTTGACACTGACCTTGTGGTGGTGAATTGATTGGGGAAAGATCCGCACCTTGGTGGTAAATACCGGGTCGGGAAAGTGGTTGACGACTATGCCGTTTTTGTCGGTGTTCGCAGTGAAGACCGGGTCGTCCCGCAGACTCAACCAGGCGCTACCGCTACCGTCGAGATACTCAACGCGGTAAGATGTGACCCACTGGGTGCCCCAGTCCGCTCTGCAATTAACGTGTGGGGGGTAAGTTGGTGATCTTTTCCGGCGTAGAAACATTTTGGCGAAACTTGAGGCGAGGGCACTTTTTTTTCTTTTTCGTTCGTTCTTCCTGCCTGCCAACCTGCCTTGGTGACTTTCCTGTTTTTTTCTTTGTTTCTTACTCCTGCTTCCTTCCATCTTTTTTCTTGCTTTATCTCTGTATGCTGTCCGACTCTCTGTCTGTCTGTCTGTCTGTCTGTCTGTCTCTCTCTCTCTCTCTCTCTCTCTCTCACACACACACACACACACACATATATATATATATATATATATATATACAGATTGATGTATATATACGCACGCTCACAGAGGCGAAAGGTCGATGCAAAGATACAGAAATGATCATCCTACGAGAGATCGACAGCACTCTCTCTCTCGAAAAAGAAAAAAACGACGTCGACCACCTCACCGACCGACTGACAGACTGACCTGCCTCTCGAGGCGATTGCAGACACCCACATGTGTTTATGGAGACTGATCTCCACCCACTCGTCCTTTGCATGATTGTGCTTCCCACACCACGCGGTAGAGTGCCAGTGTCCAAGGGCAGGGGGCGCAAACGTGAGACCTCTCTCGGAGTGATTCCCGTCCCAGGAGGACGAGGCGCCTGAAGGCCTTTGCGGAAGGATGGCAAGTCCCGACAGGTCGTGTTGGCAGAGCACCGCCCTGATGTTCGACTTACACTCAACGTTCTGCACCACATCTCCATTCAGAGCCGCGCAGTGCCCACCCCCCGAGGGCCGCCCGGCCACCCACCTAGGGGGCGACCACAGCCGCGCGTCAGACGTGTACCACAGCGTGTTGGGGCCTCCCACGTCCGTTCCTGCATGCCCATTTAAGTACACACATACATACATACATACATAGATAGATATGCGAAAATACATACCTTTGTGTAAAAATACATAGATACGTAGGCAGACTCAGTTGCTGCTTCAAATGCACTCCCAGAGCAGCACATGCAGCGACCCTGGTCTGAACAGAGGTCGACGAAAGCCGTGCAGGTAGGCAGGCAGCGCAAATGCCATCAAGGTGAAGAGACATGCCGATCTCGTCACACGAAGGTTGTAGTACAGCGCGAACCCCTCCCCTTCTTACTCCCCCAGCGACGAAAAAACCGACCGCCGATAACCGACCTTCTCTCTCTCTCTCTCTCTCTCTCTTTCTACAGACATACGAAGACAGACAGAGAGAGATAGCGACCGACCATCAATGACCGCAATTCCGTTCGCTGCAGAGCACTGCTCTCCGAGGGCAATCTCTGCGAGCTCGATGTCCGCGCTTGTTTGAAGAACCGCAAGCTTCATGCCAATCTGCAGTCAAAGCTCCGGACGGGAGACAGACAAACAGACAGACAGGCAGGCAGGAAGGCACGCAGGCAGGGGTTCAGCACGTTCCCTTATTGTTCAATCCACTCATTCAAAAGGGTGGCGAGAGGGACACAGAGAGTCAAAAAGAGGGAAATGTTGGCAAAAAAAGAGTGAGCCACCTGGGAAGAAACGGTAGGTGCCGAGTACTCATCTGTGTTGGCCGCATCAACAGGCGCGAGGGCGACTCAGAAAGGGCTCAGATTGTCACGTGGGCTGATTTGGGGTCGTTTTCTGTGTGCACAGCTGATTTGTGTGTGGAGACGCGTCACATATTCAGGAGAAGACTGCAAAAAGCATGGAGGGAAGGAAGAAAGACTGCGAGCCGACACCCTTCAAAGAAAACAAAGCAACTAGTCAGCGGGCGAACAACAGACTCACGAACGCACCGCGTGGCACCTCCCTGCGGCCTGCTCTGGTGTTGCCCACTGGCAGAGGGCCTTCATTTGTTTCTGCATGCGCTCAAATGAGTGCAAAAACCACAAGTGCAAAAACGCAGACCCAAGAAAGAACAGACAGACATACATGACAGAGAGAGAGAGAGAGAGAGAGAGACAGAGAGAGAGAGAGAGAGAGAGAGAGAAGTACATGCTCTCACACCTTGATAAAGAAGAGAGCCGACCCTTGACAAAGCATCACGCAAAAGAGGCCAGCCATCTCACGCATAAATTTCGCAGGGCACATGCAGGAGGGCTTCTTTTCCACCCACGCAAAATATCCCAGCCACCCCCGCGATAAACCAACCAGCAGCAACCCCGGGGGAGTGTCTCTCTCTGTACACATCCATGGTTTCATTTCCGTTTGGAGATTCCAAAACCAAGAGAACGCCATGGCAACAAACAAGGAAGCTTTGTAACAGTTCCAACCCTCGCGACCCCC
>JAHBMJ010004391.1:71458-103605 GCA_018398765.1 Chromera velia | reverse complement strand
CCCAATGCACGGGATGAAAACTCGTACCGGTGTGCTCATGCAGATAGCGTTCCTTTTCGCGTGGCACGGCAGATCGTTCCATTTTCCGCTCCCCTTCAGAAGAGATGCGCAGTCCTCGTCCCCCCCCCAGTTGTTGGGCTCTGTGGGGGACCAGTTGGAGTAACTGATCCCAACTCCATTGGAGAACACCCATTTCCCCTCAGCTTTGGCGTCAGAGGCTGCAGGCAGGCAGGCAGGCAGCATCAAGGACAAGATGAAAATGAAGCAAAGAAACGAAGGGAAAGAACGAAACGAAGGAAGAAAGAAAAGGAAAGAACAGAATCACAGTACAATGGACGAAAGAGGACAAGGGAAGGGCTGAAATGAAAAAGAGGAAGACGGGAGGAAAGGGATGAAAGAAGCGGGGGAGGAAGGAGGAGGCGGAGGGAGGGAGGGAGGGAGAAGGAAGGACGGAAGGAGGGAAGAGAGAAACCCCAAAAAAAGAAAGAAAAAAGAGAAAAAGAAAGAAAGGAAGAAAAGATGAGACGGTGATTCGGAAAATGGAAAACAGGGGAATGCATGCAAATGAAAACATGCACCTCAATTAAATTCTCCCGTCCCTTCCCCCTCCGATCGATGCACCCACCGTCGAGCCACCCAGCATCCCCCCCAGCCGCACACAGGCTTGAGACAGCGGTGTGGGCCCACTCGTTCTGCAGTTGGCTTGTCACCTGCAATCACCCACACCCACCAGTTCTCACATACATTCATTCATTCATTCATTCATTGTTCATTGCTGCAAAAGAGCGGGCGATTAATTCAGCCGCCTCTCTTAGCTCCAATGACAAGACCGAACGAGAAAATGCGTGAGATGGAGGAGCAAATTGAGCAGAGACAGAACGAGCGGATGCCCCCACAATCAAGCCTGCCTGTCTTTTCAGTTCAGATCTCAATCAACGAGATGCGGAATCCGAATACAATCAGCGCTTTGCTTCGTCTCGGCTATGTGCGAACTTTCTGGATGTCACCACAAATTAAAAGGAGCGACCGCTAAGTGCATGAGATTTGCCTGTATACCACCGCCGTCAGATTCTCAGCCAGGCCTCCCTCTCTCGTCTCTGCAGTTGAGGCCAGAGAGATGCGGCGGCTCAAAGACCCAGAAAAAATCCTCTCTCCCCCCCCTGAGCCTCACCTGCTCATCCATCTGTCAGAAAAGTAGCCACTCTACTGACTGACATTCAATTTCACCCATCGGTGTTCTATCTCTTTCTTTTGTCGTGCGGCCGCAATCCTCGCCCGTCCGTTTCACTCAAACGACGATCCATGTCTCTCTCGATATAATTCCGATGCATCCACCTCACCGGCCTACCTGTGCAAGAACCATTCCCTGTGCCTTGCACGCGTGGGAAGCCTCTGCGTGGGTCAGCTCTTCACATATGACCCTGAAGGCGGGGGCGGAGACGCTCTCGGCGTCACTGGAGGTCAAATACTTCCTTCGCTTTGTGCGCGCTGCACACGCCTTCGGGTCTGCCATCAGGCACACGTCGTACCTGCACACGCACATGCACACACGTTTTGCATCTGTGTAGTGGCAGAAGGAAGATGGTTGGTCATCTAACATACAAACAAACAAACAGACAAAGAAAGAAAGAAAGAAAGAAAAGAAAGAAAGAAAAGAAAGAAAAGAAAGAAAGAAAGAAAGAAAGATGTGAAAGTCGACGGACACGAAAGGCCCGCCTTGACTTTCCGTTCGCCCTCCTGCAAAGATGGCACGCCCATGCAACCCCTCAATTCTCCCTCCGTTTGCAAAGAACTCCTTCTGCGTGTGTGATGCATGCATCAGTATATAAGTGCATGTTTGTGCATTTGTGAATGCGCGGAGAGGTTTCTCGTCTCCTGAAGGGAGGGAGGGCCGACCTTGGAAGTCCGAAGAGTGCCCCCGAGACCATCTCCTGCTCGCTCCCTGGCTCCGACATCAGAGCGTCACAGACTGAGTAGAGACGGCACTGAGGAGCTGCACCCATAGTGCCCACCCAGAAGAAATTACACCCCCCCACCTCTCTGCATTTGGCAGTGCACTCCTCCTCAGAGTCTGTCGGGAGCGCTGTCAGGAGGTCCTGCGGGCACATGCAGAGTGAAGGAGCAAGAGAAAGGAAGTTCTTATAACTTCAAGTGGAGAAATACTGCTTTTTGCGTCGCGAAAGACTGCGGTGAAGTGAACCTCCAGGGATCGCTTAAAGGCCTTGGTGTGTATTTCGTGATCAGACGAACGAAAAGCTTTTCATTGGAGGAGAGGCCGTGGAAGGGAGACGCCACCTCTCGCAAATTAATCCCTCCCCCTGCATGCATTCCAAAAAAACGGTTTTCCCCCGCCCCCTTCCCAACAGACCGACGCACGAACAAACGACAGACCTTCCACATACAGGTGACAGAACCCTTGACGATCAACTGTGGTCTTGCGGTCAGTTTGGGAATTTTGTTCATTCCTGCACAGACAAACAGACTATGCGACTTCTTTTTTTTTCTTTTCCGCTTCAGGTTCCTTTTGAGACGAACACAGACATACAGACACACAGACAGACAGAAACAGGTGTAGAAAAAGGAGGCGGCTGACACGCTCAGGCGCTCACTCAGAAAGAAAGCAGAAGTCTCCCTCAAATCCGACTACGCAAGCCTGACCCCCTGACACACCCTCGCAGCCACTTCGGTTCATCAGTCAGTCTTCCCCCCCAACACCCGGCCGTCTTCACCCATGCACCCTCGCTCGATCGCTCTTTTCCCTTCCTCCCTCCCCCCCAGCCCCCCTATCACTGACTGACCGTCCCGAGGAAGTTTCGAGAAAACCTGCAGGAAGGATGCATGGAAACAGCCGTACAGCAGGGAGGGCATCCGAAAAACGAATGCCCGCAGACAGTCAGGAAGGAATGATCAATTTGGTGTTTTCGTGTTCTTTTGTTTTGTGTCTTCTTCCCAGAGAGCACTGAGAAACCGCTAGGCAGACACATGTATGCACGCTTCGGCTCAATGAAGCCGCCGGAGCAAATCCACGACACATACAAAGGGAGGGGGCAGGAGCGGACGGGAATGAATGGGATGTCGACTGGGGACACCGCATTCAAGGCCGCGCTGTGACACCAACCAATTGGCAGCGACGGACGCATGAGCGTTCATGGGCGTACCCACTTACATGCATTGCATACGCAATACAAAAATAAATACAATGAGTGACCCAACAGACTCTACCTGTGGATTGACTGGAGGGGTGGGACCCCACTCGACCGGGAAACACTCGCACGGGTCCAGCCAGTGGGAGGCGGCCATCTGGGGCCCCTCGATGTCGGGATCGTGGACCCTGTAGACCTCCCCGGGAGAGGACCCTCCTGCCGGGGCCCCGCCCGTCTCCTCGGACTCCGTCGACTCCCCGGCCCCCGCCGCCTGCACATCCTTGTTCTGTGCACTCGCGAGATCAACCAGAGGAGACCTGCACACACACACACACACACACACACACACACACACACGCAAATAGGCAGGCACACACACATACGCACACGTTCGGTTGGCAGCAAAGCCCGACTCGAACACCGTGGCGGGCGATGTGCAGATGCACGATGAGGAGGGGTGGACGTCTCTCTCTCTCACACACAAACACACACATCTATACATATAGATATTAACACATATACTCACACGCTCATACAGAGGCGCAAGCTCGATGCAAAGACACACAAACACACACTCACGCCTGATGGTGGGAGGTCGATCGAAGAAGTGGACACGAAAGGAGAAAAAGAAATGAGGCATCGATGCGGTCAGGCGTGCGTCGAGAAAAAATGTTCAGACAGACTTTACTTGCTTTCTTCCTTTCCTCTGAGGAGAGAGACAGAGACGGACTTGCAGACTCGGGGCGTCATGGTCATAAGCCACTTGGGTGTCGTCTTCACAAACGACGGGGGTGGGTAGACGGTGCCTGTCTGGGGTGCGTACTTTCCCCTCAAGTCCTCTTGCGGGAGGCACGCGAGCAGCTGGCCCCGGAAAGTGAACGCACCGCCCTCCACGTCCACAAAGTCCGAGGGGGAGGCCTGCATGGAGATCGAGGGGACGCATGCAATGAAGTGAGTGAGGGGATCGATCCCCTTGTGTTTTGGTGCATGCCTGTTGTCTTCATGCATCCCTCTGTCGAAGCGAGAAGAGGAGAAAATGAGGGGAGGAAACTGGCACACAACATACAGAGAGAAAGTTCAAGAGAGACGGATGCAAAGATGCCTGTGGCAGAACCGGAGAAGACCAAACGCAATTGAGAGATTGAGAATTTCTTGCTATGACATGCAGGGATTCTTTCTGACAGACACCGCACTCTTCTCTCCCGACGTAGATGAATGTCCAAGTATATCTGTGTGGACGTTTTCCTGAAGAATTCCACTCAACCATCCATGTGCTCACTTACTTGTCTGACGATCCATTTTGTGCCCGCAGGACAGGGTGCAGGGGTTCCCTCCCTGACTGCCTGATAAGAGTACAGGTAGGCGGCATCCTCTGGGGTGAAGCCTGTTTTCTGGAAGGCGTGCGACCCAGCGGCAAAGTCCACAACCACGGGACAGTAGGTGCCTGACAGCCAGGCGTGACCTGAAGGGAGCAGGGGGGGAATAAGTGGATTGTCTGTTCACAGACAGTTTCACGTTCACCTGAGTAAATTTTGTGTTTCCAAAGTTGAAGTGTCGATCAAGAGGGGCGAGAGAACTGGAGTCAGTCTCCAGGGGATAGGTGAGTAGGATTAGTGTATTACACGCCACGTTTAGTCTTCGTCAATCTTCCTGCATGTCTGTTTCGCGCCATGCCCTTCTCATGTCTCTGCTCCATGTTTTTCTGTCTGTCCTTTTCCCTTTAGGTCAGTCTGTCAATGTGTGTCTGTCTTCCTTTCTATCTATCAGTCTGTCTGACACTCTGCCTGTACGCGTCTGAGGAGCTCAGCCCTCCCTGTCCGGCCAGGCGGCTGCAGGTTGACCGACCTGTAACTTCGAGGGCCTTGCAAGTCTTCGCAGGATCACACGAGGAGAGCTTGGCCTGGACCTCTATGAGACCCGCGCCTGAAGATCCAGGCTTGGAGGATCGTCTCCCCCTCAGGCACTTGCTGCCAGCAAAGTGAAACAGGGCGCAGGAAGCATCCGCACCGCACGTCGCTCTGCAAACATACAAAGTTGTATGGAGTGCAGCAGGAATGGAGCTTTCGAACTCGCCACAACCGCTTGATTTCAGCCTCACGTGGGAGGAAGAGAATGGGGGCGGGGGGCAGGAACATGCACGCGGTTTGGGAAGGTGAAGGTGCAGAGGTGCAGCATGAGGTTTTTCCGGAAAGCCTGCCAAGAAGACTCTTCTTTGTTGAGATTGCCTTCTCTTTTGACGCCTTGAGAACCTCCCCTGTCTGTCTATCAGTCAGTCAGCGTACCTGCATGCCTCCAGGGATGTGTGAGCAGAGCCCTTCGTGTAGGGCACGAGGAAGACGGCATCCTGCTTCACCTGGACCTCCTGCCAACAGGCTTCGTCCTGGACGGTCACGAAGAGCGACTGGGCCCCGGCAAGCCACGCGGAGGTCGGGAGGGGGCCCGAGGGCCCCGAGGGTTTTGAGGGACTCAACTCGCTTCCGAAGACTTTGCACTCCAACTCGACCAGTCCCCTCTGGGCGGCGGCGCTGTACTTGAAGGGCAACTCCGACGCCCCCACGGCCTTCGACAGGGTCGCTCCGCCAATTTCTCCCGTCACTGGATTCACCGTGAAGAGCGGGATTTTCTTTTTGGAGGCCGTAACAAAGGAGACCTCGTTTGTCCGTGTCACGTGCTCTGTGACAGTCTGGGATGTGCCTTTCAAAGCGCAGGTAACTGTGAAGAACGCGGGGGGCATGGTGTCTCTCTTTTGTTGGGCATCCGTCGGTCGGAGCACTTTCGGTGCTTCCACAGGCTTCCCAACAGTAAGCAGGAGGGGCGAGGCAGCAGGAAAAGGCACGGGGTACTGGATGTCCGTCCATGGGGAGGACCTGATGACAACAATGTCGGCAGAGTCCTTTATCGTTGTGGTCTGCCCCTGCCCTCCTTTTGCTGTTGGGGCGTTTCTCTTCGCAGTGACCAGACACTTTGTCGCTGGTTTCTCGACCAGGAGAGACCCCGTGAGAGTCGCGTTGACTCCCTTCAGATGCTCAGAGGCGGTTGTTGCAATGGCATTCCCTGCAAGGGTCGACAGGGCAGTGACTGATAGAAGAAGCCCTCATTCAAGTCATAAATTGATGTTCCCGAACTTCACCCATTTGACACACCCACAATTCATGCCTTCCTTCGGCTTGCATTGGACTGCCCTTCCTTTCGTGCGGGAACCGCCCGTCCTGCCCTCTCTTCTTTTTCGCATTTTTTTCTGCATACAATCACACGCATTGACAGATCTGCTATCTTTCTCTCTGTCTCTCGTCTCTACGAAGAGGGAAAAAGAAAAGCCTTTCTCTCTCCCTCTCCCTCTCTCCCTCTCTCTCTCTCTCTGTGTGTGTGTGTGTGTGTGTGGTCTGTCTCCCGTGGCCCTTCCTTCAAGCCAACGAACCTGCAAGCCCTCCTGCCTTCGCTCCCGCAGCCGATGCCAGTTTGAGCGTTCCCTTCTGAGAGAACCCGGCGAGGTCCAGCCACGTGATCAAAGGAGAGCACCTGATGCCGAACTGCCCGTCCAGGTAGGTCTTGGAGCTAACAACAGGCAGAGGCTCGGACCCTAGGAGCACTGTTGCACGGCCGTATGCGAAGGGGAGCACACGTATGGCCATGGTGGCATTGAACGAGAGGCCGAGCTCTGCGGACTGCACGGCTGTGACCTTGCACTCTAGGGTGAATTGCTCTGTGGCGACGGGCGTGCCCTCGATGACTCCCGTGACTGGGTCAAGAGAGAGCCCGAAGTTCTCGAGATCACACCCGTCAGGGGCGTAGGCCTTTGCTGTCCGGGGCATGGGCATCACCTTCACTGGTTTGCCCAGAGTGAAGTCGATGTCGTCGTTGTAGGCCCAAGGAGTGGGGTCCTGCGTGCGTGCATGCATGCAGCATCCACCGGAGAGAGAGTTCACCGAGGTGCATGCACACGTGTGAATATTCATGTACGGAAGGAAGAAGATGCGCCTGCCCTACTCAACTACTGAAACACAGAGACAGAGAAGAGAGAGAGAGAGAGAGAGAGAGAGAGAGACAGAGAGAGAGAGAGAGAGAGAGAGAGAGAGACAGAGAGAGAGAGAGAGAGAGAGAGAGAGAGAGGCAGATAGCGACATCCTGAGAGNGGGGGGGGGGGAGAGGGAGGGACGCAAGAGATAGAGAAGGGACGAACTGCTCGAGACAAAGAGGACGAGCCAGGGAGACAGGGAGGAAGCAGTGAAAGAGAAGAGCGGACCTTGAGACCCCCCCCGCAGCCGCAGCAGGCCTCCATCGCGGTCAGGGCGGCTGTTGACTTCGCAGAAAACGCTGCCTTCTCCGCCGCTGAGAAGAGCTTTGGCGTTGCGGGACACACCTCAGAGCATGTTTTGCCATCCGAATCAGCAAATCCCGGAATGTCCGAGCACGCAGTGCACACCGGATCGCAAGCGCCCTTTCCAGAGCACTGTTTGATATACCCCGGAAGGCATTTTTGGCACACACCGCTTGAGAAGGATGCGCATCCAGCGCACTGAAGACTGTCAGCTGGACAGCAGGTGACCACGGGTGCGCCATCAAATCTGACGTCCGAGAGGGGGACCTGCCCAGCACCACATGTGGCCGACGACCTGCGTTTGTCGACTGCCGCCTCTTCCTTTTCCTCTTCCACTTCACTCCCTGTGTGGGCATGCACGGAGGAGAAGGCCGCCCTGCGGTGTCTGTGTCTGCCCCCAACTGTCAAGGAGGAGGGGGGCTTTGCAGGGCACCCCTCGAACTTTGTTAAGTTCTCTGTTGGGAAGGAAACCCCCAAGTGAGACCCCCCTGTCTCTGCTTCCCTCTGGGAGAGAGAGGGAGTGAACCCCCCCCCTTCCCCTCCGAGAACAGGCGAGCTCCCTCCCCACATCTGCGGATAATCTGCCAAAGGAGGGGGCCCTCGTGCGCTCCCCCTGTGAGCAGAGGACTGAGCGACGCCCACAGCGGAAACAGCAAGCAGGTTGATAAATACGAAGCTCATTCTGATCTTCCTGTTAGTTCAGACTACAAGATATGAACCGCACAGTGTGCCCGCGAGAAGGGGACTGGCAACTTATTTTCTGCTACCTGCTCACTCCAATGGAAATATTCCAAGAGAGTCTGAAATGCTTTGCCCTCTCTTCAGACAAACTCACTTAAATTCGCCTCAATCAAAACCGGAGACGGGCAAAGGCAGGATCGATACACGACCGATGAAAAATTCGAGCATGCACGCTCGAGGCCTATCCACTCTTTCGCTACCACTGCTCCGTCAGCAAAACTCCCTGCAGCCTCTGATATATTACTACACATGTATATGGCTCTTCGTTGGATCAGATGCAGCCCATGGGAAACGTGGCTGACTCATGCTGATTCATGTGTCATTGCACCGCGCCCCCTCCCCGCGGCCCCCTCGACGTCTCGCGCGCCCGCCGCTCTCCGGCCGTATGCGACGCCGTCTCCTCGATCGATGACTCCTCTTTCGATCATGATTTTCTGATTTTCTCACGTACGTTCTGGGCCAAACTTCTGGCCAACGGTCCACCATCCCTCCGCCTAACCGCTCCAACTGACATACAAGCACCTCTCTCACGAATATTTTGAAAGTTTGCGCGATTTGACTTGCAGAAAAGCCACATTCAAGCGAATTGTCGTACCATACATCAGAAAATCAAAATTGCAAGTTGCCGTCTCCTCGGATCATTCAGCTCAACTGCCGGCATCTGCCCACCTTTGCTCCTAGGCACCCCCCCTCGGAAGAAATTACTAGTTGTATTCCGACGCCTACACATTCGAATTACAGCAAGACTGAGAGAGAATTTTCCTTCTCCCTGAGCCCCTCTCATTTTCCTGTGGGGCCTTCAGTTTGTCCGTCACACGGCTGAAAATTCCAACCAGAACTAATCCAGGCAAGAGAGAAAGAGGAAGGGATCGAGAATGATTGGACGTTTTCGTCTGAGCAATGGGGTGGTGGAAGCGGTGGTGACTGACTTCGGAGCCTGTCTGCAGTCTCTGAAGGCCCCCGACAGAGACGGCAACGTGGCAGAGTGCACGCTCTGCTTCGAAAGCGACGAGGACCTTCGCGTGAATAAGCAGTACATGGGAAGCACAGTGGGAAGGTGAGTGCCTTGCTTGCTGCACTGCTGCTGGGAGGGTGAGTGTCTCTTCTTTCCCGTGCAAGTAGATGGGTTTCCGAGACGCAAGATTCGTGTGCTGTCGGTGGATTAGTTACCTGAACAGACAGACAGAGTGACCCTCTCATTGCAGATCCGCCATCCATCTTTTTTGTTTCGTTCGTGCCTTCTTGCTTGTCTTCGCCCGTTCTTCTCTTTCTTTGTGGTCCACGTAGAAAAACCGTCGTACAGTTTCCGTTCCGTCAGAGTCGTTGTTCTCCTTCCTTCAACCTGCCTCCTTTGCAGAGTGTGCAACCGAATTGGAGGGGCGAGTTACACGGTTGAGGGGGTGACGTGCAAATTGGAGGCGAACAATGGTACTCAGCTCTCCTTCTCCTTCTTTTTGTTCTTTCTGGTTTTGGGGTTCATTTCGTCTCTTGCTGCCTCTTCGTTTCTTCGGTGTTTTTTCCTGTATGTCCCTTGCTCACTCTCTTTCGACCTCTTTCCTTCTTGACAGAGCTTGTACGTGTGCATAATTGATGAGCAGCTGTATGTGAAGGACGACTTGCTCAACTCGTTCCATTCAAGTCAACAAGAAGAGATGGGGCTCACATCAGGGATTGAGCCTTTTCTGTGCGCAGTTTTCTGCGACCTGCAAGTATCAGTGACGCCGTGTCTTTTGTATCGTTTTCCATCACTGTTATGGAATACAGACGTCAATTCACAGAGTAAACACCGCCACGTGTGTGTGCATATATGGACACAATGTACGTGTGTGAGTGGCTGTGGGGGGGTGTCGAGGTGTGTGTGGGTGTGTGTGTGTGTGTGTGTGTGTGTGTGTGTGTGTGCGCGCGCGCGCGCTTGCACGCGCATGTGCACCCTTCCAATTACAGTGATGATGCCTGACCTTCGTGCAGGACCGAACTCAATCCACGGAGGGCTGAGGGGATGGAGTCACATGCGGTGGGACTTTGATGAGAAGTCTGTTGTCAGGGACGACAGCGACAGGCTGAGACAGGTTAGAAGAACCTTTGTTTGTCGCAAGGGCTCCCTGTTTGACTGCTTTGGTTCCTGTTTGAATGATCGTGTTTCGGCACTTGACCACAGAGTCACACAAAACAAAAAACGCATCTCTGTCGTCCCTCATCCATCCCACCTCGATCGCTCTTCGCTTGAGATCCCACGTATCACCTGCGTGTGTCAAACCAATCTCCACAGCTCGGCGAGCAGCAAACAAAGATAGAGAACAGCCTTCCTTCCGTTCTCACTTAATCAATTGTTTCCCCGGGGTACTCTCCCATCGACGCCTCACGATGCAACTCCGCGTGCAATTGAAAAAAGGAAAACGCCTGCAGGTGGCCTTCTCCCTCATGGCCCCCAGCATGGAGGGGGGGCACTTCGGGGCGCTTCGAGCGAGGGTGCAGTACAACCTGTCAGACGATCACACTCTCAGAATTCTCCAGGTGGGCACAGCTGCATACGGACACATGGTATTAATACATCAATACACGTCAACGCAACTGTGTGTAACCAAACGGAGAGAAAGTGCGCGATATTCCCGGCCAGGCGACCAGATACTCACTATTTGTCTGCAGTGTCTAAAACAAACAGATCAGCAGGCAGAAACAAAAAGAGACACGTAAAGACACAAGCAGGCAGACAGGGAGGAAGTCAGACGGAAAAGAAGGCGTAAAAGGTGAATTGCAAACGGACGGACAGACTGACAGATTGACGGTGGTGCGAGCAAACACACAGATAGATAGATAAATAGACAGAAAGGGAGAAAGAAAGACACACTCCACCCACCCACCCACCCACAGAGAGAGACAGAGAGAGAGAGAGAGGGAGGGAGAGAGAGACTACCAGAAGGAAAGAAAGGAAAAGAAAGTGATAACAGACGGGTACACAGACAGACGGATAAACGGACGGACAAAAAGGCAGAAAGACAGCCGCACAAGCAACGTTTCTTCGGAGAGAAGCTGAAGTGGCTTGAAGGGTTCGGGGTATTTGGCCGGCTGTTGAACTTTTTGTTGGCTTCTGTTTCTGTATTCTCTTTTCTTGAGTAAGGATGCTTTTGCCTTTTCGCTCTTTTTCTTTCTTTGATTCTCCTCGCAGGGTGCGGAGCTATTGGAGGGCACTCCGTGGGCAGTTGTGAACATTTGCAACCACGCGTACTTCAACCTGTCGGGGGACCCCGGACGGACCGTGTTGGACCACACTCTTACTGTGAACGCCTCCGGGTCCGTGCTAACTTTCGTTTTTGACAATTTCTTTACGAAATACACAAATGTGCGCAGAAAAAAGGACAGTCAAGGGCCAGGCTCTCAAGCAGACAGACAGACGGACAGGCAGGGACAGAGAGGGAGGGAGGGAGAGAGAGAAAAAGAGAGAGAGAGAGAGACAGTCCGACGTCCAGACAGGCAGGAGAGACAAACTCTCCTCCCTCTTTGTCTTTGTTCGTGATTCTAATGCAGTAAAGGGACGGAGAGACAGACGAAAGGACAGAAGAACGAGCAGGTAGAATTCAGGATATTGGCATACGTCCATGCATATCATAAATGCGAACACACACGAACCTTTCAGCTGTCAAGGCAGTCCCCTCAGTCCTACTGCCTCCTTTGTTTTCCTCGTGGGCTTCGTTTCTTTTCGGTTGCATTCTCCATCGAACGGCTTTTGTCGTTTGGCTTGCTTTGCCTAATTTGCTTCTGCGAACGCATCGGCTCGTCCGTCTCCTTGCTGCTTTGTTGTGCTGTCTCTGCAGATACCTTCCCTTGGATGAAAACAAGGTCCCCACAGGGGAGGTGGCGTCAGTCGAGGAGACCGCCCTGGACTTTCGACAGCCCGCCCTGCTGGGACAGCGGGTGATTCGTGCGAACGGCCTCGACAACTGTCTGGTACCTGAGGGAGACGGCTTTCTGAGGGAGGTGGCTGTGCTGGAGCATGCACCGACAGGGAGGCGTCTCCGCGTGTTCTCAGACAAACCAGGAGTTCAGGTCTACGCAGGGGAGGCTGTCCCCCCTCTTTGTCTGAAGGAGGGGTTGTTTGTCTCACGGCACTGCGGCGTGTGTCTAGAGACCCAGGCGTTTCCTGATGCACCAAACAAACCGGAGTGGCTTCCTCAGGTTCTTCTGAAGAGAAATGCTGAAGGAAAGGGGGGCACTGTCACCTACATTACAGAATTCAAATTAGAGACGTTTGCGTGATCGAGCCTGACAATACGTACATACATTGCATTTTTTTTCTGTTTATAGTATAGTGATAAGTGATAGCCCATATATGTATGTGCCATGTGCGTGATTGTATCTGCCTTGCATGTTCAATGTCATGTTGTGACTTGCACACTACTGGCTAGCCTGCAGAACGCTAGACGGCGCGGCCCTAGGCACCTAGCTAGTAGGTGTGGCCTAGCATGGGCGGATGGCGATGGCGTATATAACTAGGTATATGATGAATGAATGAATGATTGAGGGTTAAATCCTAGATCCAGCAATGCCAGACCCTAAACCACTAACAAAGCTTTGAGGACAACCCCATATCATGCAAAACGCTCACTCAACCTAAGTTCCATGGGGCATTTGAAGGCTTGCAAGACTGATGATGATGAGGTGACTTAACCCGCCAGCCATCGTGTTCCAATGGCAAAGGGCAGTCTGTAAGCATTCATGTCATATTGCAAGCTAGGAGCACGCTAGCGAATGCTTATACCTAAAGCGGCCGAACTTTAGGCCTACTAGCTAGTAAAACACTGTATGCTCCCGACGATTGATCAGTCGGGTCCTAAGCATGCAGTAATAAGGGCACTGGCCTTTCAGGCGTCCCTCTGAAGAAGAAGTGAGAAGTACCGCCTTACCCGCTCCTCGGCCTGCCCCACCCCCCTACCCCCTCGGGCTTCCTGTCTCTCTCGGTACTCACACACTTCTTCTATCGACATACGCTCCAGTCGCCTATACTAAAGATTACTCAGTCTCCTCCGTGGCACCTCCGTTCAGAGATAAGTTGTCAGACGGTGAATTGGATCATCAATCAATTTTTCCCAACTTCTCTCTTCACAGGCTTTGCAAATTGATTCAACCCTCCCCCCTGTGGAGTACGTCCATTCACTCTCTTCAAAGTTACTCATGTGTACATGTACAGAGTTCATACGGAGTCGATCTACGCAGCCCGCAGCGGCTATGACGCTGCCTCCCGATGCGTGTCAAGCTAGGTGTTAAGCCGTGCCAAACACAGTAAACACGCGATCTACAACTATGTTTTTTACACATAAGTATGATTTAATTGAATATAAGTCAAAAGCTCTTAAAATCACAATTATTGTGTAACAAATCCATGTGATACAAAAAGTTCTGGAAATTCTTATTATAACACACTATAGTTCCAGCTAGAGTTCCAGTGTAACCCGGGTTGTACCGTATTACGTGTAGTTGCGTGCCGCTGTATATTGCGTCCCACATAGACCTTGCAGTGGTCTCGGCATGTCCGTTCTGGCTATCCCGTTCATGCTCGTGCGGCCGGCCCACAGCGGGGGCCACGGCATCTATTTCCGTTTGCAGTGATAAAGTGTATCCATTCATTCCTCTTTTACCTCATGAAGCGGTCTGTTTACTCTAGCCTGAATTGATAGTCCGTGGACTCGGGTACACCTATATATTCTTTGTAATTTAAGTCTATAGCAACCGCTTACTACCTATATACAACACACCGTTATATCCATTCCTAGATCCATTATCATCCATGCATTAAAATATTATAGTGTCAGTTTTAATAGGATTATGTGGATTTATATAACTGGACTCGTTACCGGAGACTGATCCACTAGCTGATCCATGATGTTTTTAAACATTCACAGTATTAAAATGAGTATTTTACGTTGGTTTTATCCCTAATTATAAATGATACTAGAAATGATGACGTGAAATCGTATATTCAAATTTGAATTCTCGGTGCATGATCGAGATTCCGTTGCAAATTATCTTAGGCTCAGTATACCCCTAGGTATACTGAGGTTTTTTGTGAATATTCATGCATTCAGTGACGGGAGAGAGCT
Organism: Chromera velia; assembly: GCA_018398765.1. Taxonomy (NCBI): domain Eukaryota; family Chromeraceae; genus Chromera; species Chromera velia. Next base: position 89,308 of record JAHBMJ010004391.1, on the reverse strand, counting down.
GTCAGTGCACAATACACATGAAGCTGCTCGTGCATATTGAAGGCCCCTTGAACCAGAAGTGTCCGTTCGTTTAAGCAACAAATGGGGAAGGACGTTGCAGCTGCTTACAGGGGTCGAGGCAGAAGTCGGCCGAAGGAGGTTCTTTCGATCGTGTGCACGTATTTAAACCAGTTGAGTACATGAGGACGTTGAAGAAAGAATCCAGTCAGCGTTGCATCAATGAGTGCATCGAGCGGTCAATCAATCAGTCAATGATTCGAGGAATTGACCACGAGATGCATCCTCCCTTTCTCCATCGACCACGCAACCCGGCCATCCAACCAGACGCAGACAAGAAGGGAGGAGGCAGACGCAGACGGAGACACAGAAGAGCTAGAGGGAAAAGAAGGAAACGAGAACTGCATCGAGAGCTCTCCCGACAGACAATCGATCCTGCCGGGATACCCATTCAGAACAGGCTGACAGCATGCAGTCTATCTGCCTACCTACCTACCTACCTACCTCTCCCTCTCTCTGTTGAGGAAGTCAAGTTGAGTCAGTGTCCACACATGCGAGTACTCCTTCCACGCACTCTAATCGACACATGCACAAACTGAGTCGGTGAATAGTCATACAAGGAAGAAAGGAGGGAAGGAAGGATGTTTCTGAAGGAACCATTTGAAGAACCTCTCTTGTCTGTCTGTTAATTACACGGTCTGCCGACTCTCTAAAGCAAGCAGACTGGGGCACGCGCACGCAAACACGCATCAAATACAAAGGAGTCATCTGACTGTGCGACTTCTTTTTTTCTTTCTTCCGGACGGAATCGATTGACGCACGCGACACTCGCTCCGCGACAGTGTGAATTAAGTTGGCAAGATGCATGACGTTGGTTGACATTTGGGACGCAGACGACAAAAGGACCAACAGGGGGACATGAGATCATAACACAAACAAAGCACTGAACTGAACTAACTGTAAGAGCATACCGACACACGAACAGAACAGTCGCGAGAACCGCCAAACCCACAAACAAGGCAGCTGCTTACAATACAGAGGGAGGGGCTCGGGTCCTCCCTATCCCCGCCTTCGTGAGAGAAGAGAAGAAAAGAAAAAAGCAACACGACAGGACAACAGTGAGAACCCGAACCGACCTTCAGCTCGTCTCCTTTCCTCTGTGAGCAAGGAAGGGGAGAGGAGACACGAGGCCCCTCACTCAACAGAAAAGAAAGGAAGAAAACTCAGACCACCCACCTCAATTAAATGAAAAAAAAAAAAACCACATGCGGACAGAGGAACAGGCAGCTTCACCTTCCGCCCCGTTTGCATTTTGTTTTTTTCAAATCAGTAAGCGATCGAAGCAAGTCTTTCGAGTCCTCGGCAGAGACCAAAAACAACGAAATGTTAGGCAACAAAACGAAATGAAAAAACAAAACGGAAAGGGAGAGAGAATCGAAACAAACCAAAACAACAAAAAAAAAACTAACAAACACGATAGGAGTGGAAAGAAAAAAGTACCGCCCCATGCTTGCAGCCTGCTGACTGTCCGCAGTGCCTCTGACAGGGTACGGGAAAAAACCGAAAGCGGCGTGGGTCTTTCTCGCCCTTCCTCATCTTCCTTTTCTCATCCCGATTCCTTCGGCGCAACGGATGACTCATCCATGCAGCAGCACAAAGAAAACTCGGGAGCGCCTCTCCCTCTCTGACTGCCTGCCTGCCTGCCTGCATTCATTCATGCTGACACAGACAGACAGGCAGATGCAACCCGACATTCTCTATCCACGTTGAAGGGATGCGAGCAAGCAGTCGCTCGTAGCCTCTCGGTGCCACCCCCTCGGCACCGTCACTCTCCGTCATGGAGGCAGACAGAAGACACCCACCCGGTCGCAAGACAGCAGGACAGCAAGAAGATGGAAGGAGAAGCAAGCGGGCCCCTCCCCTGGCCCGCCCCAGTGCACTTCCTTCCTCTTCAATTCCGATCGATCGATCAAGGGACCAGACAGCTGAGACGAAAAAGGAACGAAGAACAGGAGAAGGGGTGCACAACTGCATGGCTGCATCACAAAGCAAGCAACGCAGTCAGTGCATGGCCTCCCTCCCTTGTATTTCATTTTTGACTTCAACTCGCCGTGTGCCGGTCCCCTTTTTCTAACGGTCAGGGTGAGTCGATTCTGTCTGTCATCGCTTCTCAAGAGGCCGGCAGGCGGAGGCAGATTCAGTCCTTTCAGACCCCCACGCAGCGACTTGAGGGCATGCAGGGAAATTTTGAGCGCAGCTGAACACTTCGTTCACAAAAAAGGGGAAAAGAGAGAGAAAGGGAGAATCTTAAATCGACCAACCTTTTTTTTTTGTCACGCCGTTGGGCCGATTTAAAGTAGGCCCCAGACCAGCGGAAAGGAAGAAGAGACCCATTCAAAACAGGCCCTCTCCGTACAGGAAGGAATCTGGATGGGTGAAGCCCCCCATGACGAGACCAAATCAACAACAAGTCAACGGAAAAACCGTCACGAGCGAAAAAGATCACTTGAGAAAAAAACAAACACGATCCGTTAACGCCGTGGGGAAAAGAAAAGAAAGTCAACAGAGGCCAATGCATGCAAAGACAGCCAATTGAGAAAGAAGGACTTCATGAGCTCTCAGTCAGCGGAACTCAAACGAAGCCCTTTCTTTTCTTTTCTTGCACTCCTCTCTGCCTTCCCTCTCCCTCCATGCCAGCAATTTGAGATCAAAGAGGCACAAGACGAAAACAACAAACATCTAGGGAGACGAGACGGGTCTTCGATCGCCTTGCGGCGTGTAGGTTAGGTTCGTCTCCTCTGCTCATCAGTCCAACCCTCCCTCTTTTTTCTGTACCTAAGAGAGGAATTTGAGGTGTTGTTCGTTCATCACGTGAATGTGTACAGGAAGCCGCTCAGTCACGCACGAATATGAAGAGAAGACGGAGAGAGAGGGGGGGCGAGGCAGATCCTTTGCCTGCCCACACACACACACACACACACACACACACGCACACGCACGCGAACAGACAGAGGTAGAGACAGCATCTCGCATGCACAACACACAGGTGAGGTAAGCACACAACACAACACGCAACACAGAACGCACACCATACACAGATAGATGAGGACAGAGAAAGAGCGCGACCCCTGTTTGCTTCCGGAAAGTCGAGAGAGGGTGCAGATAAAGCAAGAAAGGAGAGGGAAGAAGACTAACACACAGGTAACACGAAAGGATGATAGAGAAGGGAGCATCGATTCAGTTAAAAAAGCCGTCGCACGTTCGGTTTGCTGTTTAAATCGATGAAAAAAAAAACCTTCGCGCGTCGGATTATTGTTTAAATCAGATCCTCAGGCAGAGCCAAGCAAGCGTTCAGTGACCTACCAACTGCAACCAGGCAAGAGGAAGCACGAGAAGATTCATCTCGGAGCATCTCACTTGCCCCCAACTCCTTTTCTCGAGCCGAATCACATCTGCTTGCTGGCTTGCTTGCTTTCTTGCCTGATTGCTAGCTGCCTCATCCAGTCTGTGTGAATGAACGCAAGCAGCGCTACACAATAAATTAAATCGACACAATGGCCCCCCTTTTTCCTTTTCACAGCAGCTGTTGCCATCAATCAATTGAGAGAGGCAGAAAGAGAAAAGATGGACTGTTTGGCTTTCCGTTCTGACTGAGACAGAAAGGCAGACACAGAGAGAAGGGAGGAATTCCCTCCTGAATCAACTTTACCTCTTTCCTTCCCTTCCCTTTCCTACCCACAGGAATTCCCGTTCCCTCCTTCAGTCAAGGCGTTTCGCCCAGCCTATTTGCTGTTTCTGATTTTTGCTCCGTGACTCCCCCCTTTATTCTCTCCATACAAGCGTGCGTTCTCCCTTTTCTTTGTCTGTCGAACCCATCGATATCGTCGCATCTCCATCCCCCCTTCCTTCCCACCTCCCCCCCCCCCTCGTCCTGATCCGTTCCGAAAGAGCAGCAAATCTGCTTCGGCACTTCTACCATGGCACACCTACACGCAGGTCAACCACTCCTGTTCGTGCTGTCCACTAACTTATTTTTGGCCTCCATACAGCAGCTCGCACGCATCGCGCCCATTCGGACTGTGGGCGTCTTTGAACAAACAGCTGATCAACGTGAGTGTCTCCTCAAAGGACCATTTGAAGACAGGGAGGGAAAGGAAGGGCAGACAGACACAGAAGACAGAGGAGAGAGGAGAGAGACCGGCCAAGAAGCACATTGCTTGTCAGTCTATCTGAATGTCTCTCCACTTGTGAGACAAGACAATTAAGGGGGGCTTTCTAGTACCAAGAGGCAAGGAAGAAACTTCCTCCATTTGCATTGTTTTTCGCATTTTCACTTTCCTCCCTCCTTCCTGCTTCTTGAGAGCCCGTCCATCCATCCATCCATAGATCCAACGAATGAACTGGCAGCAGTGAGGCCTCCCTGTCTGTCTGCCAGTTGTGGTCTTACCATTCGTCTCTCTGTTTCTATCTGCCGGCCGCCTGTCTTTCCATTCATCTATCGACCCGTTCCATCACCAGAGCCCCCCCATTTCCTGTCCACTCCCCTCCTTCAGCAGGACAAGGAAGACGAACATGAAGGCACACAGACCGTTCAGATAAGACCATGCAGAGAGAGAATCCCAAGCAAGAGCAGTCAGTAAACAAAGCGACCCGAACATCCGGGTCATTTCAAACACACACGTATGCACACACACGTACTCACTCACGACTCTATGCAAACAGACGCCTCACGGGTCCTCCTCTTTCTTCCGAATTTCTAAATCCCCAGGAGATTCTGCTGCAGGGTAAGGGGGAGAGTGCGGCGGCGCGGGAGAGAACCCACTTTCCCCAAACGCCCCTCCCCCCGCCGCCCCCGAGGGAAAGTGCAAGGCCCCCAGATCGAAAGAACGCGTGCTGCCCTCAAATGGGGAAGCAGGGCCGCACGGCGACGGTGCGCTTCGTGCGCGCTCTGCACCCCCCTTGCTTGGGGCTCCGTCTGACATCGTCTCACGCAACAGTCCGACCATGCTGCCCCCGCCCGGAGGACGGTGCGGGGTGTGCGGGAACGGGAATGAATTGCGACCTGATCCCGACGATCCTGGACCGGAGCTGCGGGCCGGGGACCGACCCTCGGCCCCAGGAGACGGCTCAGAGAGACCCGACAAAATGAAACGCCACTGCCCCTCTCCGTCCCCCCCGCGTCCCTCTGTGTCCTGCTGCATCGGTGGGGGGGGCATTCCCTCCCCCTCTGCGATCGACAGTGCGTGCGTCAGGCCCTCTGAAGACGAGGCACCCTGCCCCCCCCCATTTGGAGCAGCCCCGTTGCCTCCTGCATCCGACTGGGAGGAAGAGCCCCTTCCGGACCCCGGCATGGCAAGGGGACGCAAGGATGCAGGGGAGACGCCGAAACCGCCTGCCGGGGTCCTTCCGAAGAGCCCCAATGCATTCAGTTGCGGTCCCCCCCCCTCAACCAATCCCCCAAAGGCAGCAGGTGCAGGCTGGGGGGCTGGCGAGCCCATCGACACACTCCCCTCGCTCCTTGCCCTAGGACGCAGCCCCACCGTTTGGGTTTCTGCTTGTGTGGGTCCCTGAGGGAGGGGGGGCAGGGGTTCGTTGAGGATCTGTTGGAGAGACCCAAGCTCCAAACACTCGGGGGGGAACAGACGTTCGTCAATCAGACCCGCAGCCCCGCTACCAGACAGACGCTCACTGCGCTTTCGCAACCTGCGAAATAAGTAATGCGAATGAAGATCACAACCACTTAATTTTGTTGGCGAAACATCCGAAAGAGATCTCATGAGTGACCCTGCTTTCAAGACCATCAAGCAAAAAGGCGATCAAGCCCTTTTGAGACACAAGCAGAAAAGATGAAAAGAGCAAAACCTGTGCAGAGAGACTTTTTTTGAGCGCCGCTCCATTCCTTGCACGAAAGAAGGAGTCCAAGCGAACAGGTTGGCTTTTCAGGCAGCGAGCAGACAGAATCCAAATGCAGATGAACACATGTTCATACACCCTAGGTGCGTGTCTACTATGCAAATCAACAACTAACCAGAGGAAGAAAGCGGCTGCCTGGTGGAGGGACAGATGGTCCTTCAGGCCCTCGAAGCATCTCTGGAGCCCCCACGCCCTCATCGACAGGGCATGACGGGCATGTCTCAACACCGACAGGCACCGCTGTGCGAGCACCCTCTCCCTTCGGATGGCCTCTGCAAACTCTGCAATCCTGCCCTGCTGGTCGGGGGTGATCTGGAACTCCGTCACCAGCTGTTGCCAATCGACGCGCACCTGCCGTGCCTCCTCGGCCTCCGCGGCTCGGGCATCGACTGTGCCGCCTGCAGATTCACATGCAGACATTTCTGTGAAAGCTTACACACTCTCACAAATACCCACAAATACATACACGCACAAAGAAAGATTATGTAAGCTCCTGGTGGGTGGGTGGGTGGGAGGATGAACAGATGCGTGGAAGAGTGAAAGAGCACAATCACAAACACACAATCACAAACGAAGGAGATGCAAAGGACTCAACGGGTACACGGACACCCACACACCGAGACACACAACAAACAAACTAACACAGACAACATGATCTGCAACACCATAAAGAGACGCTGGAGCACACTCGGGGCATTTGGATCTCAGGGGTCCCCCCTCTTCCTCCCACAAGGGCACACACGCACACACACACACACATGCACACACCCACACCCACACCCACACACACACACACGCACACACACACACACCCACACCCACCCACACCCACCCCCACCCACACCCACACCCACACCCACACCCACACACACCTCCTGACTGACCCTCAGCAGCGGAGTCGTCCTCTTCGCTGATGGGGGGCATGGGCACGCAGTCTGCCCCTGCCTCCCCCTCAAACCCCCCCCCTGCTTGAGGAAAGGGTGCAAACGGCCCCACTCCCTGCTCTGCAATCCACATGGCCAGACGGTTGAAGGGGGAGAGAAGGGACTCCCGGGCTTCTGCGAGACTCTGAGCCATCGCCCCTCTCCTTTCTGCACCGTTGGCACCCATGCGGATGACCACCTCCTCAACGAGACGGGCAATCTTCCTGTCCGTCTCCGGATCGATGGATGAATAGGACGCGAAACCCAAACCTCCGACCTGCTGGGTCTGGGATGCTGTCAGGGGCTCTCCGAATGCGCCCCTCTCCTGCTGCTGTTGGTGCTGCTTCTGCATGGCAGCGTGTTTTTCTCTTTCCAGGGCAGTCACAAGAAGCTGTTCGAGAGACAGACAGGAACCCTGAAGCTCCTTCTCGAGACGGCCTAAAGCATCCCCCACTCCCAAGGGGCCAGTGGAGGGGGCAGCAGAGGAAGAGGAAGAAGACTGAGAGGGGGAACCCCCCATGGCGTGGTCTGAATTCTGCTGCTGTTGGTGTGCGTTTTGGAGTTGGTCTTTCGCAAGTTGCAACTCCATCTGCAGCCGTGCAACTGAATCCTCCAACAATTCGACGTACATCTTCTTTCTCTTTCTCGACTGTCGGGCACTCTCACGATTCCTTGCCAAACGCTTCGACCGTCTATCCTCCACATTCCCACCCACCCCTCCCACACCCTCACCCTCTTCCCCCTCCCCATGTCCATAGTCTTCCATCTCCCCCCCCCCATCTTCCCCCTCACCCTCCCCATCGGACAACCCCTCAAACCCCCTTTCCTCCATCTTCATCTCCAGCTGCCCGTCGGGGGGAAGGAGAGGACGCGCTGCCCCCCCCCAGTTCCCTGACACCGACAAGTCTAGGCCCGAGGACCCCAGAGCAGACGACGACGACACACCCCGGGACCCCGCATCCAGGGCCATACTGGGCCCCTGTGCTGCCTGGCTCGGATGGCTGCTCTGCACAGGGTGCTGCTGCTGTACGAGGGCCTTGAAGGCGTTTGTCAGTCTCTCCTTGTTCCTCTGGAACTCCGAATCCTCCTCCATTGGGGCCCCGGCAGACCCCCCTCCCGAACCGGAGGGGCGGTATCCATTCATCGTGGGCGCACCCCCCTCTCCGCCATTTGGCATTTGGCCCTCTGCAGCCACACCTGTGAGAAGGGAACCATCAGAAGTGGAACCTGAGGTTGCACCCGTCTCCTGCTGCTGCTGTGAAAGCTGTACACCGCCAGCCTTGCGAGTGCGACCTCTACTGCTATTCCTCGAGTTTGTCTGACTCCCACCGCCACCCCCAATGTTTGCACCAGCTACAGATCCCCCAGATCCCCCCCTCCGCCTCCCGGAGAGGGTTTGCATATTGCGAGAGGGATTGCTGGGGCTGCGTGCACTGACCCTGCGAGCAGGTGAAAGAGAGAGGACGTTTCAAGAGAACGCAGCAGGGCCGTTTCAGCGGAAGTTTGGAGGGGACATTTGGGCAGGCAGGGCGCTGCAAAATGTCCCGACATGTGCGAGAAAGGAGATCATTATTCAGTTAATCTTTGTCAGGGAGAGCGTCTGACCTACTTACCCGTCGTCTTTTCCTGATCGGGGAACTGAGAAGATTTGGTAGCTTGTGCTCGCCATTCTTTGATGAGACTGCGTCGATTGCTTTCCCAACTGCTACTTGGATTACGTAAAGGCCTCCAGGCTACTTTCAAACGCCTACGGAAACGAGGAATGAATGGACAGACGAACACAGTCCGTAAGGTAGCATCAGTCCGTTTGTCAACTAGGAAATTCGTACTTCTTCGAAGCAACCATTCAAGTTCTCCCAGCGTCAATCAAGCTGAGTTTGTCGTGTTCGAAGTGGACCAATCAGATCACGAAGTATGACACCTCGAATTAAGGCAGATCGTGGGCGTGGAACTTTTCTAGTCAAGTCAACTCTCAAGCAGTCAGCCTGCAATGAAATATCCTCCTTCCTATACGATCCGTCATGCATGAGGTGGGAATTTTGCTAGCTTTCACGGACCAAGCGCACATGCAGGCTCAATTTCTGCTTTGCGGGGCCCGAAATTTGACCTGAGTCTGTGATCGACAGCCTGTCAGACTGATCCAATATTTCAATTAAAGCATCTGACGCACTGCGTGCGAATAGCCCAGAGCTGAATCTTACAATACTCGACTCAGTACAAAAGGCCCTTGGAACCAAAAAAAGAACATAACACTGAAAATCTTAAAGTACTGTCACGATTTTTTTTTTCTTGAAGCACTAACTAATACTCGGTACTGAGTCACCTATTCTACGATTTAGCCTAGCCCAGAAAGCGAAATTAACTTTGGATTCTGGAGCAACGGTGGCTGTGTTAACTACCCCCTTATAGCATCCTCTTACCGATATTTCTGAGGCCATCAGACTGCATGCGCCAGTTTTTTAATCCGAGATTTGCGCTCGACATATACGCCTTCCCACCTCAACTCTTTGTAAGTGCCCCCCAGCTACACTTTCTAGGCCAAAATTAACAGGATTCTTCATAAAATTTTCTTCTCACACTTGCTATTCGAAGCTACTCGTTGTCAGCCCTTTCCCACCCCTTCTGACCAGAACAAAAGCCAGGGAAGGTTTGACAGTCTTTTCTAGTCTGGTTATTCTTCACGTACCAGTCTGTTTAACTATTATTGATGACCAAAAACTTCTGTTTTGGCACCCAGAAGAAACAGTCGCCTGGCGCTACTTAGTATCAGACAGTGACGGTCTGCCCATTTCCCTTCCCCTGTTTTCCTACATACATTCCTTCCCATCGCAGCGCCTCAGGGCAAAACCTCCAGGCACAGGAAGGAAAACCCCGATTTATTACCAAAAGAAAAAGAAAGAAAGAAAGAAAGAAAGAAAGAAAGAAAAAAAAAGGAAAATAAAAATATTAAGTAAATAGCTTGAGGAAGCTGGTCGGTCTTTGCATTGCCAATGATGTAAAATAATGTAAATGACGTACACTGTACAGTACGTCCCCGAACGAAATGCTAGACGAAACGCTAGGTCGGTTAAGGTTGGTCAACTAAATAAGATATCTTTAGACATCTTCTGATAGTTGTCACATTAAAATTCAGACTTAGCTCTTCTCTTCCATTAATAGGTTATTATCTCCCCCGTATTCCCTCGTTTATCATAGAGATCACTTTCTTGTTTGATTAACTTGTATAACTTCGGTAAACCATGGTCTACCCTCGTCAGACGAGAGAGAGCTTCTTTGTTCAGTTCACCATGGCAGTGACCCAGGGCAGTCGATGAGCAAGAGGTTGTAGACTTATAGTCTAACCAATAGATATAGTCGTATAGCATTTTATATAATTTCACTTCAAAATATAATGGATTCTTTCCTTAATGTCTAAAGATTGTCAGATTCAGAGATTCTAAGTAGTTAACAAAATTATCATCATCATCATCATTATTATTAATCGGTCTATAGGCCATCATGCAATGCATGAGTCTAGGACAATGCTGTATTGCCCTTTTGCCAGACTTCCATCACTCATCAGGGTGGGGCTGCCGTCTGCTAGCTGAAACCTGGTACCTGCAGAATGACGCTTAATCAATCTAAGTGCCGCCCCTCACTGTAGAAGGCTGCGACAGTCAAACCAATCCAAGGTACTGAGAGCAGACAGAGCAAACCAGTGAAGAGCCTGAGGGAGAACAAGGATTGGAATGGATGTACGAAGAAGGCGTTCGAAGGGTCAAAGGGATAAACAATTCAGAAAAAGACCGTTCAGTCATTGTGCTCGCATCGTTTATCTGTAAGAGAAGAGGAAGGGGAATGAAGGGGAGATGAAAAGGAAAGAAAACAAAGAAACAAGAAACAGAACAGACTCCCATTGCTGAGCTTTATATTCAATCTACTCTCATAGCCATATTGCAACAAACTTACCCTTTTGAAGACCAGGTCGGTCACCCTCCCCCTCTCCTGCTGGATGGTTTTCAAGCATCGCAAAAGCCCGCACAGCACATATGACTGATGGGAAAGACATGTCAAAGGAGAGGTTCTACCTGCTGGATGCGTGTTCTTCCCCTTCTTCAAACTGTTCAAGAAAGCCAATCTCGTCTTGAATCTGATCCTATACCCTCTGACGCCAAGACTTCCTTGCCGACTTAGAAACAACGGCGGGAGTGACTGTCGTCATCTATGCAGTGAAGCGCAGACGAGGACTCACGCGGTCAGAAGGAGGAAGCAGAGAGAAAAGTTGCTGCAAAGAACGTTGCACATTGCATTCTTCCTGCTCTGATTCAGGAAGGTGAGTTTCTCCGCAGATACGAAGCCACATCTTACAAGAAGGGAACGCGTCTCCATACCCGCGAACTACCGCGAACAGAAAAGAGCAAACGCCCATCCCGGGCGGCAATGACATCGTTGGCATGCTTCTTCGTCATGTCACAACGAAAAACTGCCTCCAGGCCCTTTTGCCTAACAAAATCTACGCCGTTACAACAAGCCAGATCCTCCTGTATACAAAGGTTAAACAGCTCACGAACAGTCTGAGCTGAGAGCCCAAACGGGTTTTGGCTGAAGTCTTCTTCAAGAAAAAGGTGAATGAAGTGCACTGAGGCTTGAGGAACCTCAGGAGGAGTGGGTGGGGAGAAGGGTTAATAATATAATAATATCGGCCCATAAATAAGCGTCTAACGTTCGGCTGGTTCGATGCGTAGCTGGACACACTGCTAGGGCAGTCCTCTCCCACGAAGGAAGATAACACAGGCAAGAACGGCTTTCCCGTGACGGCTACTCATTGAATTCCCACGGCAAGGCAGAGTGGTCTTACATTCTCACACAGAATGCGTGGCCTTGTCCTCTTTCTGCCGAAATCTAGCTCAATCAGAAGAAAGAAGAGCCAGAGAACCTTCATTCTGATAGGCTAGGTTAGGTTGCGCCCTTTTACTTTCATATCTCGCCCCAAAGCTCCTTCTAACCTGCCTGTTTTGACGCAGATGGTGGTAGAATGACGGAAACGGCTGAAGAGATGGGCAAAAACGGTAGCCTGGCTTGGCTAGTAACATCCTGTAGCTTTGACTAGACCTTTGATATGCTTTAATAATAAAAAACTCTATTTTTTAATAACAAAGCGGCTAGTATTTTTATAACTTAATTGAAGGGGCGCAACACTCCATGAACCTAGCTATCTCCACCTGCATGCGTGGTCAATTCACTCATCAAAAATGTTAAATTTTAGATTTAAGACACAGTTTTACTTCAATTTATATTTTTGCATAGTTGAAGAGCTTGTATCTATAAAGCTTTGTAATAATCCTGTCAGTTGAAACCAGATCGGAACGTTCTTTTTTCCTTAAAGGAATGCATATTTGATTTTACACTTTTTTGTTCTTTGACCTCCAGCGTCTGTCCACTATCTCTCCAACTCGAATCTGCATCAGACACTTCTGTATCGACTTCAAAATTTTCCTCTCTTCCGTATCCGTCTTCTTCTTCTTCTTCTTCCCCCCCCACCCTGTGATTAAGGCTGCGAACGCCCTCTGTTCCTTCTTCCCACTCCTCCTCTCCGTCCCAATCTTCTGACTCCCCCTGCCGCGTTTGGCGACCCACCACCCCACTCCCAGAGTCCGATCTCTCATTCACCCCACGAAATGAGGGCAACCGTCCGACAGACCCAGCCGCCCCCAGGGACTGCACGGAGGGCTGAGAGGACGGAAGGGGACGGGAAATGGAATTTCGTTTGTCCCCATGCACACTCCGTCTATGTTCTCCCTCGGAGATGCGAGAACCTCGCAAGGCGCCAGGATCCTGACTTCCCGTCTCTGAGAGTGCCGGGGTCCCTCGTTTCTGGGCCCATGGGCCCCTTGTGGAGGGCTCTGGCGTCTCCAAAACGGAGTGCTCTCCCTCGCCGTCTCCCGACAGAGCCAGTAGCGCTTCATCTAGTGGGGGGGGCTCTGTGCGGAGGAGTGCGGAGAGACGGCGCTGGTGTCTCCACCTGTCCTCCGCCTCCTGCAATTCCCTCCGCACACTCTCCTCCCCCCTGCCCAATCGGATCTGATTTCGGCCTGTCTTCATAAGGGGAGGAGAGAAAGCAGAGACTGCTGCTTCTGTTCCCCTCTGGCCGGAGTCTACAGTCTCCCCTTCTGTTCCCTTTCTCGCCCTCTGATGTCTCCTGAGAGGAAACACACCCGCCTTCTGCTTCCCTTTCTCTCCCGCAGAACACCTCTCTTTTTCTCTTTCTCTCTGAGGAGGGGGCACAGTCGAGGTCCCAGGGAGGGGGGTGAAGCACGCAGGCAGGAGACGCCAAAAGGCAGCCTGGCCCTCATCACCTAAAGCGAGGGCCTTCCGGAGGGCGGCGCGGGACTCTCGGGCTCTGGAACGGATCTTCTGAGCCAGCGCCGCCACCGGTGCCTCCTCTATGAAGGCAAAGGAGGTAGGGGAAGAAGGAGACGGCATGATTGAGGGACCACCGGAATAATAGAGAGGAGGGGTTTTGATTTCAACAGGATTATGGGGAGACTGGTATTCGACAGGAATGCGCGACTGTGTGTAGGAAGATGCTGAGGGTGCCCCGGCTGGGGCCCAACTCAACCCCCCCCCTTGTCGAGATTCTCCCTCTGTTCCCGTCTCCGTGTAGGGTCTGGCCTGTTGATGGTGGAAGGTCCCGGATAGAGGTGGTCCCGAAAAGCGGGAATCCTCACCAACGGAAGATGGCGGGACAGCAAGACGCAATCTCACCTCACGATCCTCCCTCCTGTCTGCCTCGAGTGACATCTCCCTTTCTAGGGCCTCCACGGCTTCGTTTTTCGGTGAGTGTCTTGAATTATCCTCTCTTCCTAGGGCCTCTGCAGGTGAGTGCCTCAAAGCGGGCTGGCTCAATGCCCTCTGGCTTGCAACCGCTTCCTCCTCTAAATGCCCACTCTGTTCTCCCTGCCCTCTCCCCCCCTTTCGCTCCGCTGCCTCGTTGATCCTTTCAGCAGCTGTGCGCGTGGAGTTTGAGAAAAGAGGGGCCGCAGAGGTCACCGTAGATGCTGCAGAAACGTGGTGGGCCTCTCTCAGAGGGACAGGGGGGCCTGCAGAGGATTGAGCAGCAGGAAGGTTGGAGGGAGGAGAGACGGGTCTGGTGAAGAACGCCTCTGCACCCGTGTGCTCATGTGGATCCACGGAGGGCTGCTCATGTGGCGCTGGGTTTTCGATTTGTGATAGCGGAGAGGGAGACGGTCTCTCAAGGTGTCCAATTGCATCCATTCCCTCCTCTGTAGAGGTCAGAGGGGGGCCATACAAATTCTCGGAGTGGTTCATCCTCCTGCGTCTGTTCTGACTGTGTCCTAGGTCCTCTCTGTTATCTGATGTACCCTTGAAAGAAGGCTTGATGTTGTGGGGGGGTGGGAGAAGCGAGGTCTCTGGATGAATGGGTTGGGGTGTCTGGGTGTTTGGGTGCTCTTCTGGCCTGCGCTCCGTCGTATGGACCACGGCAGGGGGGGGGGAATAATTAGGGTCGCTGTACAGAGAAGGAATGGTGTTGTGGTTGTGGAGGGGGGGGTTTGGGGCAGATGGTTTGTCCGTTTGGGTGGGTGGGTGTGATGAGGGCCATCCAAAGCGAGCAGGAGTGTTCGTGGGGTAGGCACGGTTGGGCGACTCCTCAGAGACACGGGGGGGAGACTGGAAGGGAAAGTGGGTCACTGCCTCTGCCTGTTCTCGGTTCTCCCCGGCGTGAGTCATGCTGAAAGGAATTCCAGGAGGCGGAACGGAAGAAAAAGGGGGGTACCTGTTGTCGGGGTGGGAAAGAGGATTCGGGGCTTGTGCGGCAGGTCCGGTTGGGGATACGACACGATGGGGGGGAATCGGTAAGGAGGGAACAAGACGGGATTTGTGCGCGCTGTGGGGTTGCTGCTGTGCGTGTCTCTGATGGCAGGTCTGTACAGAAGTCGGAGCACACCCAGCATCCTCTTTGCAGTCATGAGTGCCGAGAAAAAGCTGCACGCCCTGCAGAGAGAAAAGGGACAAGCACACAGATAAGAGAAACATGGACTTGTTGAGCTTTCCTGGGCACAGATACGCACGGCGACTCTCTCTCTCTCTCTCTCTCTCTCTCTCTGTCTCTCTCTGTCTCTCTCTCTCTCTCTCTCTCGCTCTCTCTTTCTCTTTCTCTTTCTCGCGCGCGCTCTCTCTCTCTCACACACACACGCTTGCACACACCTACACAAAAAACTACACACATGCCCACCTACACAAACATGTATGTCTACAGAAGGGGACATGAAACCTCACCCGGAGGCACCGCAGGACAGAATGGAAGAGACACAAACCACAAACACACGGATTCTACGGCTGAACGAACGCGGTCCCTGATATGTCCGAACAAGCGAACATTCAGATTTGCATGCTGATCACATATCTGCCGAGATGAAGAAGAAGTAGACCGACCGACTGACTGCGTGAGTCGTCACTGCCCGGATGTTCCCCCGGCCCCTGGCCCTCCTCCCCGGAGACAGGACGGAGTCGGAGGGCCCCGGCAGTTCTGTGTCGACTGTAGCGAAGGGGGCCCGTTGTCTCTCAGGAGGTGCTTGGGAGAGGACAGGCAAAGCACGTCCGTGTTCTTGGATGTTGGGCACATGGGGAGGAAGGGAAGACGGGAGAGGTCTGCTGGCAGGAGGCAGAATTGCCGTCTCCTGGGTGAAGGACTGCTGAGGGTCTGGTGCACTCACCCCTGTGGGGATTACCACTCCGTCACGCCCCTGTTGAGTTACCTCAAAATGAGAGTTCACCCCATGCTCTACCATCTCCATCACTTCTCCTGTGACGGGACACCTTCTTGTCGCCTGATCGCCCCGGGAAGGGGGAGAGAACACCTGGTGGGACCAGCAAGGGCCCCGGCTCATCTGGAGGGAACAGGGGCCCCGGCCTGCGTTTGCAGCAACCGGACAAGGAGCGGAGGACGGCAGAGACGGCTGCACATAGACAAGGCTGGCCCCACACGAGGCCGGACTCCCCCCTGCCGCCCCCTGTGCACCCCTGCTGTCCCACAGGGGACATGGGCCTAGAGTCTGGCTGGCAGAAGGGGCCCCGGCATGTCCCTTGCAGATTGGCACTGAGGGCAATGCGGGAGCCTGAGAGCCGGTGATCAGAGGGACGGTGCCTGTGCAGAGCTGGATGAGGGCTTGCCGGGGCTCTGGGCCCAGAGGGTGAGGGCTGCTGCTGACGGTGTGCAGGTGGTTCTGGATACGTTCGTGCAACCGCTGGAGGGTGCTGCAAGGGAGACAGACCACACAAAAGCCAACGAGAAGTGAGTGCCTGTCTGCCTGCCTGCCTGTGAGGGTTGGATTGCAAGAGGGGCGTTTCATGCACACACAGAAGGACGAAAAGGTCTGTCGCAGGAGAAACCAAAAACAGCATCTGAGTCAGACAGAGATACGTCACCCGTATATATCTCTTTTTTCTCTGTCTTCTATTCCCTGCCCCGCCAGGATGAGCACACTTTGCATCCCTGACTGACTGCCTGCCTGAGAACAAGCGCGCCCTCACCGACCAACAGAGAGACAGACCACCGATGAAATCTGGCAACATTTGCTACGGCTCCACGTGACCCCCCTCTTAGGACACGATTTGCTTTTTCATTTTTTGGGTTAATTTTTCTTTGATTTTTTTCATTTTTGAATTTCAAAAAGAAAGGAAGAAAAGAAGGAAGGAAGGAAGGAAGGAAGGAAGAAAGAAAGAAAGAATGACCCGTCCTTTCCCTCCCGTCGCATGGACGTACAGCATGAGACACCCACGCATGCATGCACTCATCAACAATGCACCCAACACCCGAGCTGGACTCTCACGTACCTGAGTCTGGTTCCCTCTCCTCCCTCTTCTCTGAGTCTTCTCATTGCACCCTCCACGGTCTCCCGAGACTGCCACAAAAGAAGAAACACCACTGCGTTCTCGTTCGAAGGGACGCACAGAGTGTCAAGAACGCCTGTCTGTCCAGTCTCCTCTTTTCCCTCTCTGCAAGGACCCCTCTGTCTACTGGCCCGTCCTCTCCCCCTCCTCCTTCCCCCCCTTCCCCTGCGAGAGGGAGGAGGGGGAGACGGAGAGGGAGAGCGAGTAGACCGAGAGGGGGACCTGCACTCCCACTCAACATGAAGTGTGCGCCCCCCATGCCGATGGGAGTGCGAGGTCCCGCCTTTACTATCGTGAGTCTTGCAGCCGCTCTTATGACAGCAGTAGAAGTCGCCTCTCGGCAGGTTCTGAAATCTACCCAAAGAGGACCCCGGCATGCCACCCTCATCTCTGCCGGGGCCCCTCACCCCCCCTTTAGTTCTTCCCCTGCCACTGGTTCCCGGAGCGCTTCCAGATCCCCCAATCCTCTGCGCCCGCATTGCTGGTGCTGAGGATTTGAAGCTCGGCAGGGCTCCGCCTCTAAGAGAAGGGAGTTCTGACAGACACCAGTTCGACGGGCTTCGCCTGCCCTTGGACGCAAGACGCCTGGATACACACGGTGGTCTCAATCGCAAGTCTACAAAGAACCCTGGCGTGGGTTTGGGAGATGGTTGAAAGGGAAATCAAACAAAATTAAAACACATGTGCGAAACAATCCTGTGCAGCGGTGTCACCGAATGGGCGTCCGACTCGTTCTCAGCTAGGCAAGCATCATCAGAGTGCTTTGAGAAGAGAAGGGACTCTCGAAGCAAACTCCTTTGTCGGCGAGGGATCACCAAGTAAAAAATCGGCAGTTCATCAACATGCAGTCATCTTCAGTGCATGCTCTGACGGGAGACAGCATAGAGGATTGATGTCTTGAAAGAGTTCTCCGTTTCCAGATTTTGTCTCTACCCCAGTGATACAGGAATTATAGGCAGGGAGCAGTTGGGCAAACATAGACGGGTCAAGAGAACACACAAAGAATTCAAACTTTAGAATGGAAAGAAAATTATTAAAGCATGCAATGATGAGAGCGGGGACTCGTACAAAATACTTTTACAAAATACTTTATGCAACGCCGCTGCATAACCCCCCCCCCCCCCCC
>JAHBMJ010004391.1:0-61890 GCA_018398765.1 Chromera velia | reverse complement strand
CCCCCTTTATCGGGCACCACCCGATACCAGAATTTTTTCACGGCTTTGGCCTCTCGGCTGATCTTAGCAGAGCTGAGCTGCCCTCCGAGGCGACCCCGGCCTTATATTAATACCTCGACCGGCCGCCGCCACGTTGACTTACGCGGGCCGCGCTGGGCGGTCCCCTAACTCGCTTCATCCTGGTACCAGGTCGCAGTTGGAACTTGCTGTCTCGTCTCGCTGAGTCATGGTTGTCCAACCGTGTTCAGTTTTCAATTTTAGCACAGAAAGCAGTACTAGACACCCTCAGGTTACTCGATATCGCCGCAACGAACTGTCGCACTGTCGTCCTAAGTTTCAAAGAAAAGGTGTGCTGTGACCATGGCGAGGCGTGCAGTATTTTCCGTAACAGTTCTGGGCGCCTTGTGCGTCTCCCCAGTCTCCGTCTCTGCCGATCCCCTTCTGCTCTGCACAAACAGAGAAGGCCCGGACGGCAGATGTGTGCATAGAGAGACCCCCGTGCAATCTTCGGATTCTCCCCTGGAGGGCCTGGAGTTCTCCTCCTCCCTCCTTGGAATGGAGTGGTCCGCCTGTGGGGCAGACAACAGGATGGAAGTCAAGGGCGCAACCATCACGCCAGACCCCCCCGTCTCTGGTCAGTCAGTCAGGCAGGCAGGCAGACAGGCAAGTCGTCTTCTCGGTAACAAATAGAAACGGAAGTGAGTCGGTTGGCTGGATTTCTTTCAATTGTTTTTGCAAATGTCAAGCAGCACACGGGAGCTTTGGTTGTCATAAGCGTCTGTTTCTTCAGCTGGGACTGTAAAGCGTGAGTTTTTTACGTGGGAAAGCAACACAGGCACAGTTGATATGGATACATAGGTCGGGGAAGGAGTGTTTGCAGGAGTGCGAAAATCATTTGCATGATTTTTTTTTTTTTTTTGCCTATGCGCCCATGCAGGTGGAGACTTCATCTTTTCGGTCAACGGAATCCTTGCTGAGGGAGAGCCCGTCAGTCAGTGTGTGCAGTATCCGTGTGGCTTTGTGCCGTTCTCCATGGCTGCCTCGTTGCCTTGCTTTTCGTCAACTTGTCTGTCTGTGACAGTCTGATACGCCCTCTTTCGGTGTGGATGGCCGGCGGCCTTCAAAGCTCTTTCTTGTTTTTCGTTCTTCTTTCTGTCGGTTGGGTGGAGAACAAAAAGAAAGCGCCGGGCAGAAGCAATAAAGAGAAATACTGTGAAAGACACAGGGGTGCGGGAAAAACGGAAAAATGAAGAATAAAGGCTGCCAAGACACGCAAGGTCTTGTTGACTCATTATTTCTTTGTATTTCCTTTTTGGTTCTTTCCCTCTCCCCCTCTTTTCTTCCTTTTAGGATACCACCCTTTTTTGTTCCACTTTTCACAAGTCATCACTGATCTCTTTCTCCCTTCTCCCGATCCCGCACCTTTCATGACTGTTCCTCTCTTCTCTTCTCTTTTCTTCTTCAACCGGTCCTTCCAGGTCACCGGAGGCTCCATCAACCTCGATTTGAAGTATGACCGCATCATCCCCTACAAGAAGACGATCGACCTCTGTCAGGCCCTCAAGGACGCTGGTGGGTGCATATGCGCATGTATCTATGGGGGGGCGTTGAATGAGGACTGACTGTTTGTTTCCTTCCTGGGAAGATCGAGAGTGTTGCTGACGGTGCGGAGAGCATCGAAGCAGAGCTCCTTCAGATGTCAAAGGCTCTGCGTTGAAGTTACTGACAGGCCAAGGTAGTGGCTGTCTGTGCTATTTCTCCCTCTCCCTGCATTTGCCTCTACAGCTATCCGATGCATCCCGTGAAGCGTCTGAAGCTCTTTGTATCTTGACCTTTTGTCTGAGTGACTGCAGGCGATTCGTGCCCAATCAACCCAGGGGATGTCACAATCAAGGCCACCACCTCCATTCCTAAAATCATCCCCTCAGGAAGTCTCAAAGGGACTGTCAAGGTCAGTGTGTCAGACCTGAACGAGTATGGCAGGGAAGGAGGAAAGGAGCCTCTCTTGAAAGACTAAGGGGGCAAGACAAACTCAGAATTGTTAAGAGCTTTCTTCTGTCGGGAAGCTTGTTCCAAAAAACTGTCAAGGACACGTAGTCACCCCAAACCACTCCGCACTCGCACGCGCTCAGCATACGGGACCGTCCACGAACCTCCTGCCCTCTTCCTGTAGCCGTTCGAATGGCTCCACTGCTGTTGACTCAGTTCTTAGACTTGAGCAGATCGTCTCCGCGACTCTTTTCCGTCCTTGTCCCTACATGTTTGCGCATCTGTGAGCTGGCAAGGTCGAACGATAGTCTCCGTCAAAACACAGACTTGACAGAGTACGTGCATGCCACCATGGCGTGTGTGTGGACGTGCAAGTGTGCAGGCATACAAAGGTCTGAAGTCATATGGTCTGTGCAGATGGGCTCTGCGTGTGTGTATGAATGCCTCTCTTGACGGTGTGTATGAGTGAATGAGTAAGTCTGTATGTTTGCATGCATCTGTGTGCGTGTCAATGTGTGTGCAGGTGAAGGACTCGAAGGGTACGCAGTTGATGTGTCTGAACATCAGCTTGAAGGTCGTCAAGAGCAAGAAGAGGGTAGAGGAGCAGAAGGAGAAGGAAAAGGAAAAGAAGACGCTCATTGTTGCCTAAACACATACGTGCACAGACACATACACATACACACACACACACACACACACACACACACACACACAGAGAGAGAGAGAGAGAAAGCCCTAGCTTGTCCTGTCGTGCCTGGATGAACCAGTCTGATGAGGTGGTGCATGGAAGTCCGGAACGGGAAAGAAGACCACCACAAGGGCGCAGGAAATGGAAAGAGACGAAAACACATCCGCAGGAAGACGCGCAAGTGCATACATACATTTGAGGAGGCGAGCTGAAACAAAGCAAAAGCAGAATTAAGGGACGGCAAAAAAAAAATCTCATTCATTCATCGGAGAAGAGACTGAGGGAGGATGCAACGAAAAAAGAAAAATCTGTGAGTGGGTAAAAAAATGTAGACAAGGACTGAAGGAAAGGGACGGGAAGAAAGGAACGACGGAAGGAAGGAAGGAAAGAAGGGAGAGAAAGAGGGAAAGAAGGGACGAAGGAAGGAAGGAAGGAAGGAAGGAAGGAAGGAAGGAAGGAGGTAAAAAAGGAGGAAGGGAAGGAATCGGGGAAAAAAAGGGGGGGGGGGGGGGATGAAGGAAGGATACCCGCAGGAGGAAAATCTCCATACGTCGACTGCCGGAGAAAAACAAACACAGGAGAGAGTCGTGCCATTTTTCAGACTGGCCGATTGGACCTTTCACGTATGCACACAGGTTTCCGCGTTTATTTCGAGTCGCTCACACTTCTCTCTGTTGGAACCAGGGAGAAGCGGAGGGGGGGAAAGTCGATGTGTTCAATTGGGGTCGTTTCTCAGATCATTACTCACTCTTGGGAGAATTCAGACTGAGAGGGGAATATGTCTGTAAACGATAATAATGGGTAACAAGAACCTGGGTGTCCTGCATGCGCGTCTATCATTGAACCTGTCTGTCGGGTTTCTGTTTTTGTCTGGCTGGCTGCCAGTGACACGGCGGCTGTTTGTTTGTCTGCCGGACTGGTTACTGTCTTTGTTGTTTATGTCCAAGGTGGTGCTTTAATAAAGGAAAATGGTTTCAGTCAAACACGCTTCGGAAGGGAGCATCGATCGG
The DNA here is from genome assembly GCA_018398765.1 of Chromera velia. Taxonomy (NCBI): domain Eukaryota; family Chromeraceae; genus Chromera; species Chromera velia. The sequence goes on along the minus strand of JAHBMJ010004391.1, from coordinate 58,203 downwards.
GTTCCAGCTCCTGCACGGAAATGTGAATTGCAGTGAATCTAGCAGGGGATTCCTATTCAAAAACAAAAAAAGAATTGTTTCTATTACTCTCTCAGGCTTGCTAAGGCTACTATAAGCTTTATAAAGGTCTAGTAATTAACGAGTCTATGCTATCAACCTCTAGATCAGTCTATACAAGTCTATAGTTAAGAATTAAAAGTTCTAAAAATTCAGTTATGACGTATTAGGACATGTCATTGTCTGCTAAAAATAAATTCAAAATTTAAATAATTAAGTGGCGGTGAATACAGCCATGATTATATTAAAGATCATATATGCCTAACACTGCCGTTATACTAAGCCGTTATATCTTAGGTTATATCTAGGCAATTAAATTGAATTCTAGATTGAATTGAGACGGTAAAGCTGGTGAGCCACCACTTAGGCTCTGGCCAACCACGGGGGATGACTTGCAATGTTCGTTTGTTAACCTAGCACATCGACCCATTCATACATATACCTGGCTTTATATGGTATTATACATGGAAAAATTTAAAAAGAAGAAGAAAAAAACAGTTGACTCTTTTTTCTTTCCAACTAAAAAACTTCAGTAAAATTTGCTGCAGAAATATCCGGTGTGCAAAGCTAAATCTGGAATTTAAAAGTGTTTTTTACTAGGCGTAGGATATTAAAAACAATAATCAAAAATAATAATTAAAACAAAAAAAAAATGACGATATGATTCAAGTGCAAAAAATGTATAATTTGACCTATAGGTTACTACTAGGACCTTCCGGTTACCTAAAAACGTCTTCAAAAATTCAAATTTATTGTTTTAGGATTTTTGAAAGCAATTTTATCGATTTTTATGGAGATAAATTTTGAAGTTAGTCTGTATACAATAGGCTGACTTACATAATTTTTGCATTTCCCTTGTGTTTGGCATACCGATCGGGGGGGAGGAAGGTTGGATTACGCTCTGTTGTGCCAACGAAGTCAAGAGACTCGGCCTTCTGTCCGACGAGGGCCTGTCCGGCAGACGGAGTCTTGACATAGACAAATATGCCCGTGCTCTGGAAGGTCGCCTCATTGAAGGGCGTGTATGGGGTGGGTATGTGGAAATGATTTGCTTCTCATTCATGAAGGACGTGCGGATTCACGTCTTTGGAAAAGAAACTGATGTATACAGAAGACTGTATGTCCTAGATAAAAAGGAGATGAAGAAAGAAATTTTTTTGCTTTGGCAGCAGAAAGTGGAAGCAGATCACTACGATGTGCTAGAGCCTCATTCTGTTCTCCAAGCCTAAAAGCTGTGATTGAGGTCATTGTCTTTGCTCTCAATGTATCTCAATGAAAACAATTGTAAATAAAGTGTTTCGTAGATTTTTATAAAAAAGATTAAAGCAGTTAGAACTTACATCTTGACTAGTGTTTTGAAATGACTTGACCTAGGTTTTGATCGTTTAATTCAAAACTAGTTTCAAAAATAAAAAAATCAAAATCAAATATTAAAAAAAAAACTGGAAAAAATGATGTTATGTTTTATTATTTGATTTTGATGTCCTACGCCTAGGTTTTTTATCTTAATTACGTTTCTATATCTTTGCGTTTGATTTTTTTTAAAGACATATGCCACTATTTTTTCTGTACGCGACGCTTAGCTTTATACATCCATATTACATGGTAATTGTTTCCCTAGATTTTTGCATAACTTTAGTTCTTCTTAGTTCTTCTTTTTTAGACTCGAAATTATTGGTCTCCATCACTGAGTGCACAATCTCGTAAGCAACAATTGACTCAGAGTAACGGTCCTCGTCCCACATTAGCACGTCCTCCTCACCCACAGACCTGGATGGAACAGAGCAAGTACACATTCACACAAAGGATTGACTCATGCAAAAAAGTACGATCGGACCCGAAACATGAATTCATCAACTTCCTGGACGGATCCTTTTCGAGAAAGCAGACACATCGAGACCCCAAGCAAGGCAGGCAGAGAGACAGGCAGACATCCAGACAGGGAAAAACAAAGACTCAGAGACTTGGGGAAAAACGACTTATAGACGCAAAAAGAGGAAAAAGTGACAGACAAGGAAACCAAAGACTGACCGACAAACTGAGGAAAGACCGACCGACAAGGAAAGGACGGCCTGACAAAGAGGCAAGAAGAAAAGATGACAAAAAAAAACAAAGATGTGCCGGCAGAAAGGAACCGAAAAGCAAGACTGACGTCAAAGGCACATGCTTCGTTCCCCCCACCCCCCTCGTGCCCTCATCAAACGGACGACCGTCAAACGTCTTCATGTCCTTCAGAAACGAGTGAGGGGGCAGATCCGATCCCACCTGCGTGACACAGACGCTCAAGGAGACACACTCCGTTGGTGAATGTGTCTGGCTGCACCTATTTCACACTGCGCGTCCGCGCACACGGAAGCACGCCCTACTCTCAGACACGAACGCGACACTACCAGGCAAACAACAAGAAGTATCTCTCTCTCTCTCTCTCTCTCTCTCTCTGTCTCTCTCTCTCTCTCTCTCTCTCTCTCTCTCTCTCTCTCCCTCCCTCTCTCTCTCTCTCTCTCTCTCTCTCCCCTAAGCACACACTCAGGCACACACACACACATACACACACACACGCGTGCACACACGCATACGCATACGGACACGCACATACACACGTTCACTCTCGTGACATTCGAGGATAAATTAGACAATCGACGTCTTTTGGACATTCGTGTGACGAATCTTCTCCTCGATTGCATACATACACACGTTTATGAGCATGCGTGAAAGAAAGACCTCCACCCACCATATCGATCGCACTAGCTCACCTGAGACCTGCCATTTCGAACGACCCCCTTCGTGTCGCACATTCGACCGATCACCTCTCTGCATGCCTTCATCTCCTTGCAAGCATCTTCTCGAGAAAACACCCGCTTGCACTCCCTCACTGCCTCTGCATCCACACACTCAAACGCAGTCACCGGAAAACAGCGGCCCGTCCTGCCCGGCAAATTCTCAATCCAGATCCGCTCTGTGTACCCTTCTCCGCCCCCCACTTTCTCTTCCCCCACTCTCCTCTTTGGCTCCTCTTTCTCCTTGTCCTTCTCATCAGCAGCTGCGGGCTTAGTGGTCTTCCCTTGGGGCCTTAACACGTAGCACCAGCCGTTGTCGCCGTCGACTGCGTTTGTGTTGAGTGCCTTGACGTAGACGTACACCTTTCCCGCCTCCCCCTGCAGGGGCCCCCTGGAAGGTGAACCCGCACATCTGGTCGTTGCCCCCGATCGCAAATCTGGAACGCCTCCTCCACCGTGCACCTGCAAAGTTTGTGCATCTGATGTATGTGCATCCTCCCACTTGTACGCGTTCACAGACAGAACGAATCTACCCGTCTACGGAGGGAAGTGTATGGGTGCAAATGCAGGAGCTGAGGAGACACGACGCCTGATTTTTCTATATACGTGCCACAGAAATCCAAGTGCAATGCCCTTTTGCTCGAGTGGCTGGGCATGCTTCAAGAGACCTGGAAGATGTCTGGAAGACTTCTTCAAGGCTTCTGCCCTAAAAAGTTCCCATGCATGCCGTCTTCTTCTGGACACATGAACCTATACGTCAATGCGAGAGGCCGTTCTCTCAGCTGCAAAAGACATGCAAAAAACCGAGTTTTGAAAATTTTCTTTCGCGAGCATCTCCCCAAAGAGCACCTAAGGCACTCATCTTGATGTACGTCCTGCGTGTAACACGCCAAGGCACTCAATATTTTGCCTCCACATCGTTGCCTGAAGCCAGATACCCTGCTCGGACCTCCATTCCTCGGTTTGGTTGCACAACTGGAGACTGGTTTCGTGTAGGGACTCAGGGACAAGTCGTCGCAGCCTTTCTCGCAACCTTTCTTTGATGCAGAGAGCTGTGCTTTGGAAAACGATTCAGGTCAATTATTAATAACTCAGTAGACGTGGAAAACTCCCGCTGCTGGTTATCGGATGGTCATTGGGTCTTGCCGGGGAGGAAAACTTTACACCGAGGGAATGCCAGGCATCATTTGAAGACCAAGCATGTGTATCTCTTTGCAACAATGCAATTCTTTGCAATTAACACCGGCCTAGCTATATATATATACGGGATACACCCAACCAGTTGGGTGAGTGCCTCGGGGGGCCATTTAGGGGGTCGGCCATAATTTGATTGCATGTTGGGCATGTCTTGCCTGCAATTCGGATTCAATCATTCAATATCGGATTCAATCATTCAATTAATGCATATATGCATGCATGGGCAAATGGCGGGGGCCACGACAACGTGCGGAAAATATGCTTTTCGGGACCGCGTATGAACACATATATGCAATTAACTCCGTGCGAGTTACTTGATACTGGAGGGGCACGTATCATGAAGAGCGAAGTATATAATATTATAATGCGATCACGGCTCCGTGCGAGTTGCTTGAGGGGCACATTTTAGAATTCGGGCGACACCGACCATGACGGAGACAGAACCGAATCCCCCCCCAAAAAATGAAAAAATGCGTTATGCGGATGCGTGCGATCTCAGGGCCTCTCGGCTGATCTCAGCAGAGCTGAGCTGCCCCCCGAGGCGATAGCTGTATTGTAATTAATGTAATTGAAGTTTTCGACGCGAGGCACAAAAATTTAAGGTTGCACCATGCAGCTTGAGTTTCTTGAAAAACTTCGCGAACTCGAATTTCACTCCATGTTTTTTTTAGAAAATGACCGAAAAACTTCAAAAACTCAAAAACTGTGCTTGAACTCGAAAATTTAAAGCTGCAGTTCCACAAACCGATTGCAACTGCCTTACGGGGCCGCATCACCTCTCGGCTCGCCGCGCGCGCTCAGTGCATGAGATGATTTGCAGTGTTGCAGGGAGTGCCAGTCTGTCAATCTACATACAGTGCGAAATGCCGCATTTTTGATTCGCCACTAGTTGTAGTGCTGTTTGATTACGTAGGGTGAAAGCATCTGGTTCGACGGAACGTGACGTCCCCTCATTTGTATCCAGTCAGGGCTCTTCTTGGAAGTTTCCGTCTCCTTGTCCGTTTAGATTGACCAGCGATGAAGATCACTCAAGCAACTTTGCTGCTCTTCGTCCTTGTGGGCGCCTTCGCAAACGATGAAGGGAAGGTCAAGGAGGGCAGAGCGCTCCTTGGGCGCTCTCTGTACGGGTATGGAGGGTACGGGGGCCGCTTCGGAGTTGGTGGGAATGCTGCAGGTCCGTCTGTCCCATGTCTCCCTTCTGCCGGATCCACAGTGCATACCATCACCTTAACATCACTCCTTCCTTTCTGCCCTGTGCTTGTGTTTTCACTTGCAGGAGGAAATGGGTTCGGAGGTCCTGGAGGTCCTGCTTATGGAGGCCTCGGGAGAGGAGGTGATGCTTATGGTTCGTGTCTCTTTTGTTTTCTTCTGAAGTGTCTGTTGGTCTTTCTTCCTTTGTTCACTTACTGGCTACTCAATACAGTTGAAGAGAAAGCCATGTTCAATTGAGATATCACAAGCAGGGAGACATAGAGAAAGAATGGAGCCGAGTCGACGTCTCGCCCCTGATATCCATTCTTTGATAGGCTTATGTTGATTCAAGTGGGCGTTCGAAAGCTTGTTGAACCCTTCGTGCCTGGGAGCTTGCACAGAGACTTACAGAATGTGTCGCATGGATGTGGTTTGCCTTTTCGTCACCCGCCCCAACAGAGTCTGTGTGTGTGTGTGTGTGTGTGTGTGCGTGTGTGTGTGTGTGTGTGTGTGTGTGTGTGTGTGTGCGTGTGTGTGTGTGTGTGTGTGTGTGTGTGCGTGTGTGTGTGTGTGTGTGTGTGTGTGTGTGCGTGTGTGTGTGTGTGTGTGTGTGTGTGTGTGCGTGTGTGTGTGTGTGTGTGTGTGTGTGTGTGCGTGTGTGTGTGTGTGTGTGTGTGTGCGTGTGTGTGTGTGTGTGTGTGTGTGTGTGTGCGTGTGTGTGTGTGTGTGTGTGTGTGTGTGTGTGTGTGCGTGTGCAGGAGGAGGGCAGGGAGGAGTGACGACTGTGTACCAGACACCCAACGGGGGACCGACCTTCGTTGGCCCAGTGTATGGTTAGTCAGTCCATCAGTCCGTCTTGCAGACTGTTGGTTAGTCTCGCTTGCATTCGTTCGTTGTCCCTTGTTTTCCTGGTTTCCCCTCCCTTTCCCTTTGTCTTCCTTTCTGTCGTCCTTCCTTCACTGCGCTTCCACCCACCCCTCACACCGTTGGCTGGTGCGATTCACTGCAGGTGCACCTGCCTACGGAGGAACAGGAGCAGGAGGTGGGGCTTACGGAGGCCCTGGTGGGAACGGATTCGGAGGGGGAGGTCAGTCTGTAGGCTTGCATGGAAGACGAGGATATCATGGTGCTGTTCGTATGTTTTCCTGCGTCTCTCCGTTCTCCTTTCTTCGTCATTCCTTCCCTTCAGGTGCCGCCTTTATCATCCTCCTCCATCTCTCTATGGATTTAGTCTTACACAATTGTATACCGACGTCGGCAGTCTATCGCGAGTCGATACTCCGGCAGCTTGAACAAGCCGTTTTGAAAATCTTTCCTGCATCGATCTTCTCTCTGTCTGTGTTTTTGCAGCCTACGGAGGACCAGGTTGGGGTCGTCGTCGTCTCCAGACTGCCGTCTCCTCCGCCCCCCTCTCTTCAGTTGTTTCGTCAACACCCTCCACAGGCAGCACCCCTGTCATCTCCCGCTCTAATCCCGTCACCTTCCCCAGCACACCCCCTCCCCGACCTGTGTCGACCCCCACCCCCCCTCGCGTTGTCTCCACCCCCCCCGTCACCACTAGCCCCGCTCCCGTTGTGCGCACGGTCCCCTCGCCCTCGACCCCTGTGACTGTCTCCCCCCCCGTCTCCACGACCCCAGTGACTTCTCCCCCCATTTCTGCAACGACCCCCGTGAGAACGGTGACCTCCCCCACGACCCCCATCTCCTCCACACCCGCAGGAACAGTCAGTCCCATCCAGGCCTCTCCCGTCGGTTACAGATACCCCGGAGGTGGATTCGGCTTTCCCGGTATGGGCATTTCAGGAGGCTCCGTCAGGTATTCCTACCCCACCACCGGGTCCGCTTTCAGAACCACCCCTGTGTACTCCTACCCTTGGGGGGTGGGGTTTCCGGGGTACGGTTTCCCTTCGTACGGGTTCCCATACGGCCCCACAGCTGCCGTGCCGTACACCGTTCCCGTCTCTTCGTCTCCCTCCGTGACTCGCACCGTTGCCCCCTCGGTGGCGTCTCTCGTCTCCCCCCTGTCCACCCTGGAGGCCTCCGAGACCTCCAACGACGAACTTCTGTTGTCCCCTTCCGGACCCGAGTTCATGGACGGGGACGAGGAGGATGAGATGATGAGGTTCGGAGAAGACTCAGAGGGCAGCCCCGTCGAGCCCGAGAGTGTGTGTCCCGAGGGATTCGCCTTTGGGCCTGTCAGCGGCCGGTGTCTGAGATGCACTGAGGAAGGATTCGAGCTTCGTGAGGACGAAAAGTGCCACAGAGCTGCCACTCCTTCTGCCAGTGCTTCTTCTTAAAAGGAATGGACCGAGAGAAAGCTGGGGAAAATCAAACGGATTTTTTTTTCTTTTTGTTGATTGACGATGGTAAGGCCTGGTGAACAGAGTCTCCTCTTTCTCTTTCTCTCTCTTTGTTTCTTTCTCCCTTTCTTCGTTCGTTTCGCCAGAGAGACGAGGAGGAAGAATTCTTTGGCGAGTTTGTTTGTCCTCAAGAGTGGAAGGCCTTGGAAAGCAAAGAGAGAAACACAAGAAAAAGCTGTTTTCGCCCCATCTCTTCGTTTGTTTGCGTGTCACCGCATGCAGCCGCGTCTGTGTGCATTGAGTGAATAAATGACCGTAAATTTCATGTCGGTGTTTCTTTCTGTGTGCCTGGTGCACTTTCTAACTAAGTGGTTGATGCTGCTGTTTTTCTCGACCACAAGCAGACGGAGGAAGGCTACTACGGTGGTCGTTTCAAAAATATGATTTTGATGTAGACATGAAAGAAGAGAAAGAAAAAGAGAGAGAAAAATCACTCTCCGTTTCCCCCCCTCGTTGACATTTCATTTCGGGGCAGGTAGGAAAGCAAATAGGAAAGCCCAGGGTTGCTTTTAGGGACCAGTGGAAATACCAAGGAAAAAACTGAGAAGGAAAGGATGCCGCTGCGTCCCTTTTCTTCATCATCTTATGACTTTAAGTTTCTCCTTGGAGGCCTGAAGAAAAGTCAACTGTTTAAGAGTAGCGAATTCTTCTCTTCCTCATTTCTCCTTCCATCGTTGAGTGAATGCTGTTGTTTAATTCAAAAGGACCAAAAAATGAAAGGGGGGAAACTGACAGACAGAGAAGAACGGCACGAAGGAATGACGAAGGAAGAAGTCAGTTGAAAAGAGAGAAGGCAGAGACAGCGTGTTCACGTGTTCCTTTTTCTCTTACATGCGTCACTGAAGGCGTTTGTCTCACAGGATTTCTTCGTAACACTGTATTCATGCAGACCGAGATAGATTGAGTCCTTTTCGGTGGTCCTTCCTGTAGATAGACCTGGAGATAGACATGACTGAAAGGAATGAAGAAGCCGCGCTTCTTCCTCTTTCATGCTTCTCTGGACCTTGCTGCAGATTCGGTGCAGAGGTGATACAGACTGGATTCCACCACTGCGATTAGACTCTGAATGAAACTGATACTCCTGTATGCGTATCTCGTTGGTTTCCAGGTTCGTTTAAAGTGCTTCGCTCTATATATATACATGTTCAAGTAAAATAAAAAATAATTTACATGGTCGACAGATTTTCATAATATTAACAACAGTATGTCTACCTTAGTATTAAATTATCTGCTTACTTGTTTAAACAATTTTTTTGAAACATATGTTTTTAATTTTACTTTGGGGCCGTCAAAAAAATCAAAACCGACCGTATGGGTCGGACCCCCCCCAAGGGGGGGGGGGGGGAGTCTATAGCCGACCCATGTTCACTTTTCTGGTGCTTTCCAGAAGTGAGGCCAAGTCGATGAAAACAGAGTGACCAATCTTCATCCCTAGTAAGAGGTCCTTACTAAAATCCTAAGTCGGAATCTTGGGGATGCTCTGTGTGTGAGACTTCTACGGGCTCAAACTTTCTGTGTCTTTCCACACCCCGTCTCTTGAGCATATAGAGTTGCCAATTTGTTGCTCTTCTGTCCGAGTTGGCTCACTGGCGAGCGTTCAAACAGCTCAAAGACAATAGAATCGTCTTTCTACAGTGCTGTCTCTTCATTTTGTGCCGTCTAGGAGCTTCAGAAGCGACCGTATCGACCAGGATGTTAACTCAGGCGAACTGAGATTTATAAAGGTCAGTCACAAGTGAGGTTATGGTCGTCTGGCGACATCCATACTCTGCCACTGAAGCTTGCCACTTCATCATTAGCATCTAGTCAAGGGACATACTTCTGAAGACTGAAGACCTCATCTTTTATAGAAGCCTGCCGCCTGGCGGCTCGCTGCACGTTTTTCGACATCGACCTTCCAGCAACGGTTCGGTCTCCACATCGTCTCTACCACCAAACACACAAGAGGACCATCTATATGTTTCCTTCTTGATATGGTTGTATACCAACGTATCTGTCTTTGTCTTTTCCATGCCTTCACTGGTGCAGACGGAACCGCTAACACCGAGAGCAGTGCTGCTTGTTTTTTCTGGAAGCGGATTTGCCCTCCCCAGAATAATCAGTCAGTTTGGTGCATGTGCTCGATCTTTCGAAGAAGGAGAGGGCTTCCCCAAAGTCCAGAAAGCTAAGGAGTGTCTTGCTATGAGTGTACAGCACCCACTTGTTGCAGCTTTAAAGTCTCGGCTCGCCGTTGTGCTGATTGGTTGATTTTCATGGAGATGCACACATATGCAGACAAGCATACAAACTGCTGCAGCACAGACCTTCGACGTTTTCTCTTCACTCCGTTTGCTCAGTATCAACCATCACGTGTCCATTCCTTAGACAAGGAAGAGTCTCCATCCAAAGATAGGTAGGTGTATGTATATGTGTGTGTATGTGTATATGTGTATGTGTGTGTGTATGTGTATATGTGTGTGTGTGTATGTGTGTGTGCATGTGTATGTGTGTGTGCGTGTGTGAATGTACAAGTGGTAGTGCGTATCTCGGTGTATCTATATTTCTATGCTCAGTAGTATCAAAGCAGAGGTCAAAGCAAGAGATGCCAACAACCTGGTGGTGTGCAGATGTGTCACTTCTATGAGATGCAACACCATTTCTTTCCCACACCTGCTCTCTCTTCTTTAATATTTTCAAAAAAATTTGAATTAATTCGATGTGTATGTATATGTGTGTGTATGTGTGTGTGTGTGTGTGTGTGTGTGTGTGTGTGTGTATGCGTGTATGTATGTATGTGTGTGTATGTGTGTGGGCTCTTTAGAGGCCCACAGTCGGAAATCACAAATTACTCTTCCCATTGTCTTATGTATGAGAGAATCGATCTGCCAGCCCCAAAACGGATCCGGGAAATGATCTAAATTAACTTAGATTTCAATGTACGTTTTCATGTAACATCCGAGTCGCACTTTGCCAATGCAGTTTACCGCTGCCAGCTAGGGTGGCCTTAGGGGGGGCCTCACAAAAACCTGTAGTGCACTGCCCCTTTAATACGATTCAAAAAATTGTAATGCCATGAGTTTTAGCTTATATAGACAATTAATGCTAGGTCCTAGGCTAAGTCAATAAAAATATTTTTCTTTCTTAAATTAAATAATTGATAGGGTTTCTGACTTAGGTTTCACTAGTCGTTCAATATAATTTTTGACTTTAGAGGTGGGGACTTTAGAGAGAGGGGAGGGGGGTCCGACCTAGATCATAGGCTGGATGCTTAGGTGTTAGGGGAGGGGAGGGGGGGGGACCCATACGGTCGGTTTTGATTTTTTTTATGGCCCCTTTGAAGTTACATGTAGAGTTAAAGTGTGTGAGCCTATTTACCATAGATTTTACTAGGAATTTTTCTTTAAACTAATTTTTCGTTTTCTTGTATTTATGTATGTTTTACATCTTATATATGATCTAATATAAGATTAATAATTAATTAATTTATTTTAGTTAGCATTGTAGTAAGCATTGTAGCAAAATGTATAATACTGTCTATTTTAACTTTAAAATTTTATATGCATGCATTTTTTAGTTTTTATAGCGCTCTGTTCTTAACCCAGCAATTTATAAGTGGTGTATCATATTACTGTAGTAATTCAACTTAATTTAAAAGTTAATTGAGGTCAAATAACTAATTATATAATTTCACTACCTAGGGGGATAAAATTAATGCATATTTTTTTTAAAAAAAACGAAGATTTGAGTTTGTCAGATAAAAGGGGCGGCGTTGGACCAAGCTGACCAAGTAGACTTAATGAAGACTTATGCTAACTAGTTGGGTCATACGGGCCTCACATTGGGTCAAAAATTTAGTTTGAAGTCCTTAATGTTTTTTTCAAATTCCTAGAGCGCTCCTAGACTACCATTTTTTCAATTTTACAGATTTGACATATAAAACAAAACGACAGAACTATGTATAAATAAGAAGTTATCTTTTAGTCTGATGTTAAATTACTTTTACTAGGGTGTCATAAGCCCATGATGATTGTGTTGAAGATATGCTTCCTGGATATGATATGCATTAATTTTGTTCCCCTAGGTAGTAATTTCATCAATTTATTTCTAGATTAATTTATAATAACATTCAGAAAAACAATTTCAACATTTGTTTCAATTGATTCTATTTAATAGTCTAAATTGTGTTTACTGCAAAGTTCGATTCAATTAGAAACAAGAGAAAGAATTAAACGAAAAGGAATGGGAGGCACGATCGATCGAAGCTTCTTGCACATTGGATAGAGTCCTACAACTTATCGTCGCAGAGGCACAAAAGTCAAAGTGCTCTGCCTCAATCCCTTGTTGTGTCTCAATCCCTTTCGCCGAAAGTTTCGAATTGGCTGCGAGTCCCTTTTTATCAACGAATAACGAATTGCTGCGGGTTTCATCGGCGGGTGTCGAATACTGGGAGGTAGGACAGAGGGTGGGGGTTTTGTGCGGGCGTCATAAACCCCGTCGTGTTTCAGACTGGGTGGTGCACATTGGCTGGGCTTTGCCAGTGACACTGGACTCGGGACTCTTCGTCGTGCTTCGCTGGTGGCACAGTGACCGAATGAGAACTGCTCCAGAGACCGTCCTGGGGAAGGAGGGGCTCGACCTTGGCACATCCTCTGTGAGGCCTCTTGTCTGCTCTCACGAAGAATCTGGCTGGAATAGCCTCCCAAAACTTGACGACTCGTCGGATGCGTTTGCCATCTTTCCGTCAGCACAGGGAAAGGCTGGTCGAAGGAAACCCTCTCTGAATCCTTCTCTTCAATGACATGCTCTTCGTCGGAGTCGCTGCCACCCGCGTTCACAAGATCCAATAAGGATTGACCTCCATCCAAACCTCCAAATGGGGGCGCTGCGAGGACTGGTGGTTCGTCCATGGGCACGTCGACGTGATGCTGAGTTGTTTCGTCCTCCTCCCCGAGGCTCTCTGGGCACATCGCGTTCTGCAAGGAAAGGACAGAGGGCTTTGCTAACGCCTTCTGGCAAGTTGAACCCTCCCTGGCACTCTGCCCTCTGACTGACCAGAGACTTTTGGAAAGAGTAAGGGTTCTCATTCATCCAGGGCATGAGGTCTGTCAACTCTTCGCAGCTGTACGTAGAGAGCGCCTCCAATGGAGTGTTGCTAGATTCCATCTGGAGCAACAGCATCTGCGCAGCAAAGGAACTCTGTCCGGGAAGCTTGGTGATCGCTTCTTCCGCAGGAAACGGGACCTCTCGCAGGCACTCGTGTGAATAGTCGTAGAGCCGCTCTCCCTGCCGAGATCGTTCTTCTTGAAGAATCCTGCACGAAGCAAGTGGCTGCGTGTCCCCGCTCTCCAACTGGACGTCAAAGGTAGCATCAACCAACTCACCGTTGAATTCCAGCTGCTGCATCGACTACCGTCGCCCAGTGATGAAAGGACAGCTCAACCTCGGGACGAGAACGTTTCAGTTGTCTGCGGAAAAGAAGAAATTCAAGAAACGGAGATCGGCCGACGATCCTGAGAGAGAGAAGAACAGAGCTGTCCTTCCAAGGTCCGAAACGAACTTTTCGGTTTCTCTGACGAAGAGGCGCAGACTCGAGATCTCTCCAACGCTCGGAAGAGAAATTTGCTGGGCGTTTGAAGCGACTTCGTTCAGAAAGAGAATGTGGACACGAGAGAATGCCTCGATCGCCGTGTTCAGCTTTGCCTGAAGGCGTTCCCTCCTTCCGAGGCGGTCTGCCATCTCCAGAGGACCGAAAAGGATGACGCAGGAAAGGAGGTCCAGAGCCTGATGGTTTCAAAGAGAGGAGGTGACGAGGCATCTTGGTTCAGTCGCATAATGTTCCTGTCTGCATACTCTGCGGGTCCTACGCCTCACCAAATCAGGTGGATGAGGTCCCCCACTGATCAAATCCCGCTCGAGTACCTCGACGTTTGCGTGCTGGATGAGCGCAGAAATCAAACCTGCAGGATCAAATTGAATGAAGGCTTGTGACAACAGCGCGCAGGAGGGCGACCGGTCCTCGGACACCGGCTTCAGACAGACCTTGGTGGGCAATCGCCTGGGGTCCACCAAAAATTTTCGTTGCTTGCGTCCCAAAGGACTTCTGCTGTATCCCCGACCCGAAAGAAGCTCCGGTGTCCTCGGTCGAACCCGAGGTGGTGGGGACAGTGAGCACAAAATTGATTCGTCCAGCGATCCTGGGGAGGTGGATTGCAAGCCTCAAGCTCTGGTAAGCAACAACCGTGCGCGATCCTCCGACCCCGAGTCGCTGGAATCCCGGCACTGAGGCCACGGATCGCAGCTCTTCGGTGGTCATCTCTTTGAAGACCTTGTCTCGAGGCAAGACATCTTCTCGCACAAAGGCCGCCTCGTGGATGAGAATCGACGTCCCTCGTTCCTGAAGCAGCCGCGTCCTGCACGGCCCTCAAAAGGAATTCACAGACTCCAACGCTGTACCTGAAGACAATGAAAAGACTGCGTTCGGGGTGACCACACTGACGCTTCGTTTTGTGGAGTTCCCACCTTGATGACGGAAAAGCTAAGTCTGCAGACAGCAAAAGTGGGAGAGATGCTCCAACGTAGCTGTGCGCCTCTTCCACCTAGCTGCATCACACTTGTGGCATGCAGGGTCTCTCACCGGAACAGCTCCCAAAGCCCCCGCTGCAGGACATCGAGAATCATTTCCGAGCTCACGATGACCAAGAGAGCTCCATGCTCTTTCTGGATGAGTGCCAAAGCTTCGATCTTGGGACTGCACGGGACAGAATGGCGTCGTTTCTACCCACAGACTCGCAGCAACACCACTCCTTGAAGGCAACCCTGCTTTCTCACCTCTCGTTGCAATCAGCGAAGTGACATTTCTCCAGGTGGAGTGAAGTGACAATCTTGGTGGCACATGCGCCAGTGCTGTCCTCGTGATCAAGCAGCGTGTGGGCGTCGAGACCACGCAGTGAAAGTAAAGACAACATGTTCTCCATGACGAACATGTTCTGCTTGATGAAAGACCGATGCTCCTGTGAGAGAAGAAATTCAGCTGCAACTGCGCACGCTGAGAAGACTCCCGCGTCCAAAATCTGCAGGCACGAAAGGTGGTTTCGCTTGAGGTGAGGCCTCAGTGAAGGCGTCATGTGAAGGAACTGCCTCTCACGGCTCCTCACGAGAGATGCCCGTACCTCCAAGTAGACTGTTAGGGCGATCAACAGGCTGTTCAGGGCTCGGTAGATCATGAACAAGTTTCGGAGCTGTTTCTCGAGCTCCGCATAGTTTAATGGGGGCACGTTTCGCTTCACAAGGCTTTGCAAAGTGGTCGGGTGTGCGGTCAGCCGCTCTTCACACTTGCGAAGCTGCAAAGAAAAGAAGGCTTTGACAGGATTTTTCATCACACTTCAATTAGGGGGCGCCGTAAACAGACTTCAATTAGAGGGCCCACCATTTCTAGAAGGTCATCCTTGCTCGGGACCTCTTGCATGTCCTTCTCGCCCGTTTGAGTCGTGCAAAAAGTCCACATCTCTTTCAGATCCTGCAGCAGCAATGGTTTCAATAGGGACACTCAGTTTCAAACTGTTCAAACCTCTGTATGGGTCCAGATATTGACGCTTCCTTCTCACCATTTGACCGACCTGCTGAAAACGAGTCACGAGAGGCCCTGGCCCTCCTTCCACTTGCGGAAAGGGAGGACACCAAAAGAGCTCGTTCGAGTGCGTTGATGGGTTGGAGGGAGGACGAATGGCGCTTCCAACCGCGTGCTGGTGTTGCACAGGCGGGGGCCGAGAGTCCCCATTCCATTGGCCCTTGTTTTGCAGGAAAGTCCGCAGGCCCTCCTCTCCATGCAACTCACTCGAAGAGCTTTGTGGGAGCAAGTCAGCCAAATGGATTTCATCCAGATTGATTGTCGGCATCTCAGCCAAGTCAATCGCATGAGATTTCACCCTCTCCTCCGTCTTCCGTACCGAAAGAGGACCCTTCTTTGCTGGCCTGTCCTCTTGCTCTTCGGGTTCATCGCGTTTCCGTTTTTTGAGTTGGAAGCTACAAACACTTTCAATCAGGCTGTCGGCCTGCGGCTTGGGCTGCTCGATCGGGGTCTCGTCCTTTCGAAGACCATCCCGTAACTGAAATGGTTTGAGGCTGTTCCTCTCGACAGGTACGGGCTTGTCTAAACGACTCAAGAGCCCCTGCAGGACCTCTTCAGACTCATCATCACGCAGGGGATCTGGTTCTGTGGGCATTGCTGCAGCAAAAAGTCATTGGGTGCGGGACAGTAAAGGCTCTGAACATCTGGTGCGGAACAGCGCATGAGATCCAAGGAAGGTCGGAAATTGAGCTCATGGGAGGCGGACGGAGGCTGACCGATTTTCGCAGCTTCTTGGAGCGCTTCCGAGAGAGTCGGACCTCCAACTTCCCATTCGAACGGTACAGACATGCCCAGATCGAATCTCCTAGCAGGACGTGATGGCACCAGCGCAGTTTGGCCAATGCCAGTCAGGTCTGGCAGCGTGGAGTCAACAGGTTTCTTCGAAAGTGTTCTGCATCTGTCGACTTTCTCAATGGGATTCGCGAAGAAAGCATCCCATGTGCGAAGCCCTTCTGCTGGCCCAGGGAACGGGATTTCTGCTGGCTCCACATCGTGCTTTGCTGGACATTCCAAAATAAGATCCTCAAGACTAAGCCGTGGCCTTGCCGTGGAGTCCAAAATCTCTCTGCAGGATGCCGGACGCAGGATGCCTTGCCGAGGACATGTCAGAATCAAAAAGTTGGCGTGAGCAAAGCGTGATCGATCCCACGTACCGCAAGGAGGACTGCCAGGATTTGTCTTCAGTCGGTTTCGGGAGGACTGAGTTCTCCTTCATCCAGTCCTCATCAAGGGCCGTCACCGCCTCCTTCGCTTGAAAGGATTTGGGGAAAACAGGTTCCTCAATCGGCTCGGGGCAGTCCACTGTGTCCTGCAGACAAGAAGAGATATCAAAAGCTTTGAGGAAAGCATTCTTCATATCGAAAGGAGAAGAGGAAAGGAACTGACATCTATGTCTGAATCCGGCCATTCAGCTTCCCCAATGAACGCTTCAACGGGGAGGGGCTCCACAGATTTGGGAAGGAAATGCCACTGCAGAGTCACAGGCGGAGAAGAGATGTGACCAAGTTGCAACGGTAACGGTGACCGTACTGCCTGAAGAAATTAGTGGTCTTTCAACTCACTGGGGGCTCTCCAGTGTCCCCAATAGCGTCCAACAAGGCTTGTCGGAGGAATGCTGCCGAAGGCCGCTCAACTTCTTTCTCTGCGAGAGAGATGCCCAACTCGTCTTCAATGGGGTGTTTGACTCCCAACCGAAGACTTTCCAAGACCGAGTCAGGCAGAGGGGTCACAAGCTCCTTTCGGTGGAAAAGCCAACAGCGGACAGGGGCATGGAGCTCCAAATCCTCCGATGGCTCAGGTGGGTCAGACTGAGTGTCCACCTCCTCGGGAAAGTGAATCGGCACATTGAGGTCGAGCGCAAAGCCTCGCTTCTCTTCCTCAAGCTGTTCGCAGAAATGCTTGAGGGCGTAGTGTTGATCGAGTCGGTCTTTGTCTTCACTGTCAGTTTTTGCACCGGGTCCGAGAAAAAGGTCCAATCCCGCGACCTTTTTGAACGCGTTCGGCATTTTTGCCAGTCTTTCAAGTGGATTCGCATAGCGAGACTTTCGCCAATCGAACCTTGAAAAACTCTCCAGAACAGGAAGCTCGAGTGCCTGAGGAGTCGGCAAGTCGTTGTCCGACTCATCTTCAAAAGAAGGCGGCTGTACATAGGCGCTCGCTGGTTTGACTTTCTCCGGCGGACGGCCAAGTTGCAGTGCCGAGAGAGTAGAATCGGCATCAGATTCTTTCAAAAGTGGACCCAACAGATCAGAGAGCGAACAATCTCGTTCACACGACTTTTCCTCACAAGCCGCGAAAAGTTGGTCGATCGATTTGAGGAGAGGGTTGCCATCACGCATCGAGAAATTTCGTGGTGGCGTTTCGCAAGGAATGAGGAGCCCGACAAGGTCTTGGTCTTCATCAGTTGGGCTTTTGTCCAAGGACTCCACTTGCTGCTTCCGCTCTGTTGCTTGTTTACTCTTCTTCAGACGAAGTCGGCTCTTTGGCAGGGCATTCAAGACGCTTGCGAAGCCCAACGAAGCCATTGCTCTCGCGGCACAAGAAGAGGCTGCTGGAAAGGAGTGTCAGCGCCCAACTCGTGAATGTCTTTGAACGTCAGGTGTCAGACGAGAGATTATTGCAACCAGCGAAAGAGAGAAGGGAGTCAACTTTCGATCGTCTGTTCGGAGGCTGGGGCTCAAGTGTTTGACAGCCTATACATATATTAATACTTACATCGAATATATTTAATAGTAGTCCTTTCCGATGAAGTTTGCACTGAGACCTGATTCTCTTCCGCAGGTATACCCTGAGACTTTATCCGACAGTGCATGGAAGGGACCAGCATGCAAGGTTCTTGAGGGAAGCAAGCCTTCAACGATTGGCCCCTGCACTGTACGCATGTACGACGAATTGTGTGTATATATATGGATGTACACAGCGCAGTTACATGTTGCACAAAGAGTGTTGCACGGCTGCATGCATGTTGCACTGTTGCAGAATGCATGCATGCATGTTGCAGCAAACTCGCGCTCACGCATTAATTGTACGCGTATATATATATATATATATATATATGCATGCATGGATCGATGCGATATCGATGCGTATATCATTACGTATACAGGACCGCGGAGATCGACCGGAGAGACATGCACTATAGAAAGAGAATTTATGCAGGTTCGATGTACATGCACACAGTCCACACTGACACCCCCATGCAGGTGGCAGAAGATATAGAGAAGCCGTCCTTGTAGGCATGCAGCAGGCAGAACAAGGTGCCTGTTCAGAGTCCTGATCTGGCTTAACGTGCGTAAGTTGAACGACTAAGTTCCTGTTCTTCGATCTGTCTGCTGCCTGTGAACGTCTGTGCACCACAGGTTGCTGTGACTGTGTCGACTCGGACAAAGGAAGCGCTCAAGCATGAGTCAACTTACGTCCATCTGCTTTCTTCTTCTGGCCTCGCTTTGCAAGGCGGATGTGATCTTTGATTTTCACACGGGTTCGACGACACAAGGCTGGATTGAGGTTTCAGACACGACGAGGAAGGTGGGGATGAGCAAAGGCCTGTTTGGAATCACTGAGTCTGAGGCTGTCCGTCACGCCACCTTTCTGGCCGTCCTCAACCCTCAGCCCAACGGGGCATGCTTTGCGGGTACGGAGTTCTCTTTTCCTTCCCCAGTTTCATGGCTTTCTGACAACTACCTGCGAGTTCGTGTACGAATCCAGGGGGATGAGGGGCTCTTGTACAAGATCATCCTGACAGACACTGACCGGGAACGGGGGGAGACCAGGTCATTCCAGTACACCCTTCCTCAGGGAGACGGAAAGACTTTCGCGAACGTTGTGATGGCTCTGTCAGAATTCAAGTGCACATTCAGAGGGAAACCCTGTGAGGGCACCCTCAATACCGACGCCATTTCGAGCATCGGAATCCAGGTTGCGGGAGGTCGATATGAAGAGCGACAGGGTTCCGGCCCTGTGTCAGTAGAAATCGAGCACATCGATCTCTTGACAGACCCGAGGAAAGCAGCAGAGAGAGAGCTCCTGCTGGCTTGAGCTTGGGTACTCACAGGTCTCGTTTTCGATGCCGTCATGCATTTTTATTGAAAGCAGGTCTCACTGCGACAAAGCGGCACGCACAGGAGAAAGGGTACAGGCGCAGCAGGCGGTAAGGTGGTCCAGGCGCTAGTAAGGGATTTTCTCATAAATAGCTGCGGGCACAAACTGCAAGTCTGAACATCATTCCATTCCCACTGATGTCAGCAGCCTGTCAGAGTCAAAGCCACCATGTGTCTCTCCCCACGTAGCCAAGACTGGTACAATCCTTACAAAACTTGTCACGTGTGACTACTGATACACTCCGATGCCCACTAAATTGACCGGCTCTTTCATTTTCATCGGTTTTTGTGCATTCACTAGTGCATTCAACAAGAGGTCCCACCATTTTAGCAAACCTAGTAAAGGCAGGCCTAGAAGCAGGCTTATTGGAGGGATGGAGATTAAGTAGAAACAAAGTTAGTTCTACGGAGAATAACTTTTATTATTACGAATTCAACGTACACCAAATTAGAGTATGAAATTTAAAACCATAGTAAGACTACTACATAGACTAATATAAGTAGAATGTTGGCTAGTTTTCTTTTTAAAAGTTTATTCATAAGAACTTGAATATGAATAAACTTTAAATTTAATATGTATTATATGACTTATATTATTATGCAATTATATGTACAGGGACCATCATCATGTCCTCATGCTATTTAAGATTGGAATTAAATTTAATAAGTAATTTTAGCTAATTCAGATTTTAAAAAAGATTTTAGCAGTCAATTTGGCGTAGATTTGTATATCAATGTATACACAGTATAAGTGAAAGCAGAGCATTTGATGCAGTGCATGGTTTGAAAGTACTGGAAAAATCTTATGGGACTTCCTTGTAGCGCTGGTTTTACTGCCGTGCAGTTACGCAGACGAGAGGCAGAACCAGCATTTTCTTCCCGCAATTCCTCAGTGAAACATTGAAAAGAGTCTACTCCTCTAACCCCACGTCGAGATGAAGTCTGAGCGATCGAAAAAGGGAAGGGAACAAGACGTTTCTGGTTCAGCAGACATCATGCGGACAATCCGGTGATCGACTTGCCCGGAGAAGGGGAGGGAAGAGGTAGGAAAGTGGTGAGACCCTCGGCAGAAAGAGAGATAAGGACAGAAAAAGACTCAATCAGGGCTTCATTGAATTAACTACGAGAGGCTGCGAGTCGATTCCCTTTCGATTTGTCGCTTTCGACCAACCGACAGGTCGATGCAGCTACTAGTTGAAAAAGGGGGCTGGAGAGCCCCAATTTTCGGATACCCGAACCCTTTCCCTTTCTTTTGAATTCGAATCATTCCCCCCCTTTCATTCATAAATCCACTCATTCAACACGCACCCCACTCCTAGTCCCACGTCCCATGAATGCATGAATACTTAAACGAATTCAACCCCTGCCCCTTCACTCATTCACTGTCCGTTGCCCCCAGACCCCCCCCCTCTCCATCAGTGAGATCTCCCCCATCTCCATCTGCCCCCCCTCCGCCTGCAAAGAGAGAGGGAGGCATCATGTCCAACCCGTCATCTCCAAAATCTCCGTCGTCTCCACCTAGATCGCCGTCTCCCCCCATTCCACCATCCCCTCCACCCCCACCCCAGTCCTCTGCCACTGCCTGCATGTTCACCTGCCGAGCGTCCGCGTCGATCGCCACGCAGTTCGCCATCGCGTACAGCAGCCGCCCTTTCACGACTGAGGGCGACGTGTACGGGGGGAGCGACAGCTGGAACGCGCATGTATGTGCGAGCGGCAGGAAAGTGTCAGGCTGCATGCTGCCGACAGGCAACCTTGCGATGATGAACCTGCATGGACAAATGCACAAGAGAGGGAAAAAAAAAGATAAACCGAAAGGAAGAAACAGAGACCGAAAGTCCACCGTGGCACGATGATTCTCTTCCTGATTCATCCATTCAATCAGCAATACTCTCTGTTCTCTTCTCTCCTCTTTGCGTAGAGATCTGTCGGCATCCTATGCATCGAGCCATCCCTCTAACATTGGCCCCCTGCCATTTTCTCCCGCCTTGCCCGTCGGAACGAACCTGTAGTTTGCCCTGTCTCCTGTTCCTGTGGGAAGTCTGCTTCTTCCCCAGACAAACCGGAGAAATTGTTGTCGCTGTTCAGTTGAGAACTCTTCCAGGGCCCGCCACAACCCCTGCACCTCGGGCCCCGTCTCCGAGACCCCTCTATAGACAGTGTGACGCCGCAACTCGGCGATGTCAACCTCCGGGGTCCCACAGACGCGCCTCTCGATTTCGTCCCATCTGCAGGCGTGAAGGTGGAGAGACTGTCAGATGCGCACAGGCTTAAGAAGGGGAAAAACAACGAGAAAGTGGGCGTAAATCTGACGGGGTATTTGAAGCAAGTAATCAGACGAGAACAATCAAGAATACCGAGTGGAGCTCCGATGAGACGCTCACACCCTCCCTCCAGTCTCTGTTGTGAGTTCATCATCATCGGCGAAAAAAGAAAGAAAGAAAGAAAGAAAGGGCAGAGCAAAAAGAGGGGCAATAAAGGATGGAAGGGAGGACTGTTTCGAGAGTGACACAGACGAGAAAAGAAAAGAAACGAGAAGAACTGAATTCATTCCTTCGACTTACTGACGTCCAGAGAGAGAGAGCGTCAACAGGCGCAACGCTGCCAATGCCTTCACGAAGCGCTGCAATCTGAGCGTCGAGTTCGTGTAGCCTGCAGACACTCAAGCAAGACCACACACACACACACACACACACACACGCACACACATGAAAGGGGGATGTCCCCGAGGGATCCCTGAAGAAAACGAGTACCGCAGAGAAACGAAACAAACCAAAGACGTCAGAACAAAAGGAAAGACAATCTTTGCACCGACAATTACTCCTCCACTCAGACACTCTTGTCGACCCGCCTGCCCCCTTGCTGCCGAATGAATGAATGGACTCACCGATGCCACACCATCAGCCTTGCACATTCAGCAGCGTCCTTTGGCTCAATCTTCAGACTCGACCCTCCAGGTTTCAACTCCACCTCTGCTCCTGCCGAGTCGGTCGCTGTAAATCTCCAGTCGTCCAACGAGGCCAGCGTCTCCTCATCCATACCGCCTGCACCTCCCCTGTCTCCTTCGGCACCGTCCGAATCGGCTGACCCCGCCACCGGCTGGCCCTCCCGGATCGGGGGAAGCCGAAGTGCAGAAGAAGACGAAGAAGAACCCGACGATCCGGAAGACGAGGACAGTCCTTCTCCTTCAGTAGGACCCGCAGAAGAAGAGGAAGAGGCCGCACGAGTCTTCGCTTCCCTCTCCCGCCTTTCCTTTTCCACCCTCTCCCGTGCTGTGCGCTCCTTCCAAGTGGTGTGGACAAGTCGCAAGAAGCTGCAGACACCCCGCAAGTCGGTTAGGCACTCATTCACTTCAAATGACGAAGTGGTTGCACGGGGAGAAATTCGAAGGGAGAAACTCAGGAAGATTCGCCCGTTGCAAGGCTGGTCGAAGGAGAGAAAGACTTCAGAACTGCGCCAAAACACATCGAAAAATACACACACACACACACACACACAGAGCCCCCCCATGCTGACCTGATCTGGTCATGGGCCACTCTGTCGAAGCTGGCGATGTCTGCCTCCTCCACCGGTTCCTGTGCCACCCGCTTCCAGACCAGGGGGTGCAGATTCAAAGGGAGCAAGTGACCACAACGCATGGCCATCCCAATCAATGCTCCCAGGAACTGCATCTGGTGCAGGGCTAACGGAGAGGATGCCTGGGGAGAGAGAAGGAACTTGTCACGGTGGTCTCCAACATCGTGCTGCATTCATACGGAGGAGAGAGAGGGAGAGACAGTGCGTGCGTGTATTGTGCCTCCTTGCTATCCCGTTGAAAGAACAGCATACGGATATACACAGGAGGCGGGGACAGATACAGTGAAAAAGACCAGGGAGGAAAATAGGCGACTTTGGGCCTACGGGTGAAAATGTCCTGTCTGTCCATTTTCCGTGCTTCGTTCCATCAAGCCGCCACCCTTCCACCCACCCAGACATCTACCTACTCTCTGATTCAGAAGAAGCAGAGGAAAGAAAAAAAACTGACCCTCTGATTCGGGCAAGGGATCAAGAGCGGCACCAGCTCGCTCTGGAGTTCGTCGCAGATCTGCAGTCGCTCGTGCAATAAATGGAAAATTTCAGTCATTTGTCTATATATTTATGTGATCACGCTCATTCAGAGACATGCGCTTGCACACGTTTCCCTTCTTCCCAAGTGACACAGCAGGAAAAACCATGAAAGATGAGCGGATGAAGCGCGCAAAGATTCCACTGAACAAAAATCGAACCCCCCCCCGCCCAGCTCTCCACTCACCCAGTCCACATATTCCCTGAACAGCCCGCCATCGTCGATGCCCCCCTCTCCGAGGAATGCCACAGAGATGGGTCGTTTGTTCATCGACACGCGGAGCTTCATTGGGTCCATCGCCGTGCCCCCCGCCTGCAGGAACGACTGTGAGAACACAGACAGACGGCCCTCCCAGTCTACCACCCCCCTCTCCGCAGCGTTCTGGGCCCTCTTACGGTTGATGCTCAGTTTGATTTCGGGAGAGGCCCCGGGGGGCTGGGAGTTCTGCGTCCGTCGGAGGATCTGCATACGCATATTCATACCATACAGCTTTTACCCACACATCCACACAAAGACATAAATACACACGAAAAAAGTAATCCAGAAATGCTTTGTATCCATAGGTTTAGACAAAGAGTGAAGGAAGAAATGCAGAGCCGCATGAGAAAAACAAAAACAGGCACAAACCAATACGACTGCCTGGATGAAGACAAGAGCAGGGAAATTCTGAAAAGAACGGGACGCAGCCCCCCCCTCACACGACTCTCTGCGCCCCCCACTGAGTTTGCCCACCCACCCACTCACCTCGTTGACGAGTCGATTTTTGATTTCCGGCACAATCCACCCCTTCAGCCTCAACACAGAGGAACCCCAAGGCATGCGCCCAAGGTCCGTCAGGTCAGTCAGGGGCAGAAGGAGGTCCCGAAGGAGACGGTTGAACACCTGGATGCACACAAACCGGGCCTGCACACACACACACAAACCAAGGACAGAGACGGAAAAGGAAGCACAGTGACCCGGCTCAAGGAACGAAACTTGCAGCGACGCATCAGCGGCCCCCTTTTTCTTTCGAAGAAGAGCTGAGCTCGATTCCTAAAAGCCCGCAACATTTCTGCTTCACACAGAGAAGACTTTCCCGAAAACAAAACGCAAACGGAAAAACGCTTCTGCTTGTACCTTATCGCCTGTTGCTCTTCCACTTTTCATCTGAAGATACGAACAAGACATGAGAAGAGAAAAAAGGACAGGACAAAACTGCAAAAAGAGAGTAAGAGGGCGAGCGACAGAGAGTTCTTTTCCTTACTTCTCTTCTCCTCTCTTCTCTCACCTGAATCGCTGCACTGTCTCCGAACACGTGGTCCCCCTTCACCACGCTCAGGGCTCCACACCGAAGTCGGAGCACGGACCCTTCCGTTCGCACGTCGGACACCGCAATCTGCACGCTCACACACACGCACACATGTGCAAAAATAAACAGACAGGGGAACAAAGATACACAAATGCTTCCAGACCAAGTAAACAGTTGACGGCAAAAGACTTGCAAAAGAAACAGCATTTCCTTCCAGTTTGCTTGTTATGCCGCATGCCAGGTCCCAACAAGATTAAGGATTTTTTTTTTTTCCTTTTTTTTGAACGTAACGACCAAAGGCACATCCATGCCACCAATGAAAGAAGCGGAATGGCTATCTAAATCAATCTTTAGACTCCGTGTTCTCCTTTTCTTCGGCATGCACTGACTGCCTGCTGGACGGACGCAGGAGCTGACCAGGTTGGCGATTCCAAGAAGTACAGAGTCCTCCGAGGAGGTCCACTCTGCTTCCTCAGACAGTTGGTCGATAAGTTCAGTCGAGTCGTTGGTGCAACAGAGAAAGCGGAAACACAAAAAAACAAATGAATGAATGCATGAAGAGACAAGGCTGTCAGGCAGGAAAACAAAAAAAAAGGGGGGAGGGATAGGCAATCGCGTGTCTCTGCAGGATGGCACAAATCACCCTTCAGCCCCAACCCCACCGCACATGCATACGAGGATGAAAACGAAAAAAGAAACACAGGGCCAGACTCATCCAGCTCTAACCACATTGCAAAGGTGGAACCAATCCCGAAATCAATTAAACAGGAAAAACAATCAGACACTGACTTGAGGGATTCAGACCTCTTCCCAGGGCTCCAATGAAGTCCACCCACGACTCCACGGCCCCACTGCTCTCGTCCTCGTCCTCGTCCCTCAGAGTCAACCCAGGCGGCGGCAGTCGTGCCAGACTCAAAGGACCACCCTTGCTGGTTGTAGAACTACTACTCGAGGAAGAGGAAGAGGAGCTGCTGCTGCTTGAAGGAAAGCCCAAGCCCTCATGGTTGTGGTTTCTCCTGAAGGCCTCGGCCAATGAGACCATCTTCCTGATGATGTCTCCCTTCCCGGTTGTTGTCAGGGCCGTGGGAGACGCCTCCACGTTCACCTGGAGATCAGACAGGAGCACAGAGGGTCTAGGGGGGTACACAGGAAGGGCCTCTGCAGAGGAGGAGGAGGAAGCGGAGTCGTCTCCTGCCGCGTGCTGGTGGTCTGCTGCTCCGGCCATCCCCCGAGGGTTCGTCACTGTCACCTTCAGGTCCCCCACAGGGTCATCTTCGGCAGCCACGTCCTTCTGCACACACACGGCGAGAGTCATTCGTTCATTCATTCATTCACTCATTCATTCATACATAACGAGTCTACGCAATTATTTGGATATATGCACAACTGTTGTACTTCCTACACCAAATGGTGCACCTCTTTGTGCTTCGGGCTTGGTGGCCTCAGGGTCGACTCCAATTCAGCAGACAGCACCGACAGGGGAACCGGAAACGGTCGGGTGAGGGAGGGACAGAAGAGAGGGAGCAGTCAAAAAAAAGAAGAGGGGAAAACACAGGAACAAAGAAACAGAAAAAAAGAAAGGTTCTTTGAATCATAACGCAAGATCAAGCCCGTTCCTTTCCCCCCGTGGCTGACCTGGAAAAGCCGCGCGCACATCAGGCACACATCGAAGCCGAGTTCATGGAATGCCGACTCTTGCTGTCTCTTCGGACAGTGGTACACGGGCGTCTTGGCAGACATGTGAACGTCACACAAGTCGCACGTGACGGTGCCGGAACCCGGATACGCATGCTCGGCATCCACCTTCCACAGGGCGGCTCCACAGAGACACACAACCAGGGGGGCATGGGAGGCGCTCCACTCAGGACTCCCGGGCTTGGGACCCTTTCCCCTGCGCGTCCTCGAATCGCACCTGCATGCAAAAAAGGGGGGAGTGGTATCATGTACATGCACCCACTCGTAAACATGTCTGTGCATACACAATGAAGGGAGCATCACATGCATGTGGGTATATTTCGGACCCTCCCTCTTGCCTGCCTCTCCCCAATGACGCCTTTCTGTCCGATTGTATACAAAACCGGAGGAACGAAAGGGATGGAACTTTCGAATGAAATGACGGAAAGGGAGGGAGGGAGGGAGACCCGAGAAAGAGTGAATCAGGCAGACAGACCGTTCAAATGTGTGCAGAGGGTTGTGAGGAACTGGTAGGGCCTCCAGGTTCTCATGGCAATTCTGGCAGAGGTCAAAGTTCGGGCAGTCCCTGCAGTGCCACCGCGGCCCTCTGATAGGGTCCATCTGGCACCTGCAGTCGTTTAGTCGATCATTCATTCTGTCATTCATTCATTCATTCATTCATTCATGCATGCATTTATTCATTCATGGAGGAAAGGAGCAAATCTATGGGCAGTTTCAAGAAGAGCGTGGCGTATCGTTTTGGCTCCATTTTTCCTTGGGTGGATAAAGTCAGACGCTGCTTCCTTTTTGTGTGTCAGAAAACGAGTGATCGGCTGTTCCGCTTTTGCTGCATGCCCAGCACGAAGCAGATCACACTCGTCCCCCCACTTTCCCTCCCAAATGTCAAAGACAGCGGAGTCTCACCATCCCGTCACGCGCTCAGGGGAGAAGGACGAAACACACCGCCAAAAAAAAGCACTAGGGCATTACTTGAAAAAAAAGACGGACGGACGAAAAAAAATAAACCCCGAGACCAGAGTCCCCCTCATTTACCCAAATCTAACACACGCCAAGCCTACATACCCGTCGCAGGATTACGAACGGACCAAGAAATTTTAGCAGAAGTCAGACATCAACAAACAAGATCAACATAAGAAAGCAAAATGACAGGAAGAAACCAAACCCACCCGTCACAGGAATAATCCAGGTGGACCTCCGAGCTTCCGCACTCCTTTTCCTTTCGCAATTGGAGAGGAACAGCTTGTGCTGTCTCCACCACACCTCTCTCTCTTTCCTCCGCCCCCCTCTCTCCGCCTTCCGTCTCTCCCTCTTCTTGCGCTCCTCCGGTCTCTTCTTCGTCCTCCTCTTCCTCTTCTTCAGGGTCCCGTCCAAATTCCTCGTCTGGCAGCCGACACGGACGCACCAGCAGCAGCCTCTTCTTGGGCACTTCCAGTGTCGTCACAAACCTCTGGGCAGGCAGGACCTCTACAGGGTCCACCGTCGTCACCCTCTCCAGTTTCGCCACAGCACCGGGACCGACCACGCGCACTCCCAGCAAAAGTCCCGACCTTCCTGCCTGTGCAGGCAGAGCCACGAACCGAGCGCGACCCGATACTTCCCCATTCTGCGAGACTGCAGGTGGGGCTGTACGGAATCGGACCGACTTCACATTCGACCTCAAATCTACAATCACCCTCACCTTCATGTCCCCTCCAACTAACGGGTCCACCTCAGCGGAGGGCTCGGGGCCGTGGTGTCCGGGGTGAGAGCTTGGTTTGATTCCTGTCTCTGCCTTCTCTGCTGGCAAGGCCGTGCAAAGAAAACCCCAGGTCCCGGAAGTGACACCAAGATCTATGTCCCATGGTTTCTTTTGGGAAGTAGAGGAGGAGGAGGAAGGCAGGTGTGATGAAGAGGCAGAGGCTGAAGAGCCTGAATTCGTCGAGTGGACCAAAGTGGGCAGTGCAACACCGACGTGTACTCTCGGCAAGTCATTCAAGGAAGCCAACAATGGAGGGGGCCCTGCTCCCGGTCTCTTGCCTGCGTTGATCAATGGGGTCATCATTCGACCCCAAGTCGTCCTCGCAATGTACGCAGGAGACGGCTGGGGAGGGGTGGAGACGGCGAGATCGACAAGGTAGACGTTCCCCTTCTGCAAAGGAAGGTTGAGGAAAACTGTCACGGGAGTGGGGGAGTTACTCACAACCACCGTCCGACTCTCGTGTGTCCTCACGCCCTCGAGTTTGAAAGAAGTGTCGTGCAGCGCTTTCCGTCCTGCGCCTTTTCCACTTCCCGCCGCGTACTTGAGAGACAACGAGGCCGGGATAGGTTTGGAGGACGCAGCCGCTGCTCCTCTGGTCTCCGCTCTGCGGGAAGAGGAGGACAGAGGACGAGACGGACCGTGGCGGTCGTCTGAGAGGGCTGCTGCTTTCTTCAATCTGTCAATGAGGGCAGTGGCAGCCGGATCCCAACAGACAGGGAACGTCGACACCATCACCTCTTGCTCTGTCCCACCCTTTTTGGAAGACCCCTGCTTATCGGGACCTCCACGGTGCTCAATGTCAAACCCACACCCAACAATATGGGACCCATATCTGGCCTCGTCTATCACGCGCCCCGTCAGGGAGAGACGCACACCTAGGGCACCAGCGAAGTGGATAGGTTGCCCCTGTCGCTTCATTGCTTGTCCTCCTGCATCCGTGATCTGTTTGGACGCGAGGGGCACACTCAGCTTCTTTACCAACCCTGCGAGAGGATGTGATGAAGACGACGACGAGCCTCTTCTTTTCTTTGAACTCTTCGAATTCTTCGAAGGTCCACCTGCAGAATCCAGCTGTAGAGAAGACGCAGACCCTGCAGCTGCTGCAGCGGTAGCTGGAGCTGCAGAGGATGAAGACGAAGCTTCGCCCTCTCCTCCTGCGGGCTCCTCCTCCTCCTCTTTCCCCCCCGACTGCTGCAACTCCCCCTCTGCTCCCGCTGCCGACCCACTCTTCCCCTCGATCCACTTCTCCCAGAGATCGAACAGGATCGCAGGAGGAAGAGACGGCACTTCCCCCGAAGACTGAGACGGGACCGCCACAACTCCAGACTTCATTAAGTTATCCTCTGTCGGAGCAGAGGCAGCAGCAAGGAGAGCAGACTCAAATTCTACGTCGCTGCCAGTACGGGTGCTCAAGTGCGCAAAAGCTCCCACAGCAGTTGTTGCAGCCTGCAGTCAGCCAGAAAGTCCAAACCCACTCCACTCATTCATGCATTCATTCATTCATTCATTCATTCAGCAAGGTGTAAAAGGAACACACATTGGAGGAATCACGCGAAGGCGAAAAGGAGCCGAGAAAGAACATGACCGGAAGGAAAGGACAGGAACGAAAGGATGTGGCTTAGCACGTAAACACCCTGAAGGCATTTCATCGCCACGAGAAACGCAGCATTCTGTACAAAAACGCGTGCAGAGGCTGAAGCAGAACTATCTCAATGCGCATAAAGAGGAAGATGAAGACGGACAGACCTTTACGGCATCCATCCAGACCACGGCATTTGTTGCTGCCGCCTCTCCAGCAGCAGCAGGGATCAGCCCTGCCACCCCTGCTGCCGAAACGCTTTGCTGCTGTTGCTGCTCAGAACCTGAAGTCCCTGCAGCAGCCGCAGCTAGATCCCGAGAGAAGTCCACGCCCCCTCCAAGACCTTGCCCTGCCTGATGGGCAATCGCAGAGGCACGCTTGGGCGAGTGGGCAGCCGCTTCGTCTACCCAGGCCTCTCCCTTCATCTCAGCCAGGAGCTCTGAGAGGCGCATGACCAACAACACGAGGTCTGCAATGGTCCTTCTCAGAATGCTGGGCTGTCCTGAAAGAGAGATGATCGAGGATAAATCCTCCGGAACACCCACACTTGAAGGTCCCTTATTCGCCCCCCCATCTGCCTTCTCAGGGTCTAACACCAAATCGTCTCTCAGATGCTGCAACAGAGCTGTGACTGAGGAGACACCCCCCGACCAGTCGAACAACCGCTCGACTGTGGCATACACCTCGCGGCACTTTGAGAGCCTTTCTCTCTCGCCCTCTTTTCTGCCTCCAGGATTTCTTCGAGGAGAGAAGAAAGACAAAATGGAACTCAGCCACTCGACAACAGAGCTCAACACATCCAGAGCAAGCCGATGCGTCCGCGCCGCCGCCTCTCGGGCTTGTGCCTTGCCTTCCTGCGCCCCGCCAATCCCCGGCTGGTTGCACATGACGACCATGAACAGCAGAGGCAGCGTCACGTCCCAACAACAGTGACGCAAAGCCTTCCGAAGTACAGCTGCCGGGGAATCGTCAGACCCTGCCGCCCCCCCCGCTTGAATGATCTTCGGCCTAAATCTCTTCAGATCTTCCAAGAAGATCCCCAGAAGCCAGAACGCAATGGGGGCCTGTTTATGCTGCCGCTCAGGATCCACCTCTGCAGAGGGAAGGGTCTCGAAGTGGAGACGCTCTATCAAAGTCGAGAGACCCCAGAGACCTGCAGCGAGGGATCCGGACAGACGGCAAACAGAACGAAAGAGAGGCAGGCAGAGAGACAAAAACAGGGAGAAAGCATGTGTTTACTGCAGTATGATGTCAATTGATTGCTTGAAATCTCATCATGACAATCGACCTCGAGAGGTGTTTTGAGACTGAAAATGTGCAGAGACCCGACAAAAGAAAGGGAAGAGAAATATTGATCATTCTTTCTTCTCCGAAACTAGAGAAACAAACGAAAACAGTTCCTTCTCTTCTTCCCGGACACCCCACCGACTGTTCGACGCTGACCGTTCCGCAAATCTTTGTCGAACTGTCTTCCCTTCTGCGTGCTTGTGAAGAGCTGCACATTTCCGGTGACTGCAATCATGTTCGAGATCATGCTAAGGCTCTGTCCCGCACTATTCATGCTCATCGCCGCGCTCTTCGTCAGCACGCCCCCGGCACCCCCACCAGACTCCACTGCAGCTAGGCTCGCAGGACCCCGGCCTGCCTCGTCAGATGATGCAGAGGGCCCCGCAGCCTTCGGAGCAGCCCCGCCAGTCGCACCGCTTCCACCCCCCGCATTCGAGGCACTGCTGCTAGTCGCACTCGTGATCCGGGCCCCCGCAGCTTTGGGCGCCGCCAACGGCCCACCTGCACTGCCCCCAGAAGGCCCAGATAAGGACCCACTCCGTCGCCCCATGGGCCCGCCCGGCATTCCGCGAGATCGAAATGCAGCAGGAGGTGAAGGTGCGGGACGGCCCGAATTGGTCCCGGTAAGCGGATTGCTCTGGTTCCCTGCGACGGCTGCAGAGGAACCACCAGATGCCGATGGCAGATTGACAGAGGGGTGAGCAGAAGGGGAAGCAGAAGCTCCGGTGGGAGACGGGTCTGGGGGTCTGGATGGAGGCGGGGCTTTGGCCTTCGGTACTGATGCACTTCCACCACCAGCAGCGGTAGATGAAGATGCACCTCCTGCAGTGGCGACTGCGGGAGGAACAGAAGGCGGTGCCGTGGTAAGCCCGCTCCCTGCCGCCGCGCCCGTTCCTGCCCCTCCGGTTCGATTTTCGGGAGAGTTTGAGGGTGTCAACCCTGGACGAATAGGCAGACCTGCAGAGGCAGATGAGGATGAAGACGCCCCTCCGGCCTCCCCTCCCACAGACGCCCTTGTGCCTCCTGCTGCCGCACTCTGTCCAACGGTGGTGACACCGCCACGTGCCGGAATGGTCAGGGCAGCAGGGCGCGCCGTCGTGTTACGGAAGCTCGTGGAACCCCTGCCTCCCCCCGCCGCCGCCGCTCTGGCAGCTGAGGGCGAAATTGTCGGAGCCACCGCGCTTCCTGCAGGCAGTCGTGAGACAGAAGGACAGGGTCAACCACAGATAACGACGGGGAATTAAAGGGCGAGCGACCAGTTAAGCACAGAAAGGAAATACAGAAGACAGAGCACCGAATAGGAACAACACGAAAATTTAGTTGAGCAATCTGTCAGGAAAAAAGAAACCAACCATGCCGTGCCTCTTCTTTTTGAGCGGAGACACTTACCTCTGATTGCAGCACAGAGAGAAACCAAGGCACTCACCTCGATTTTGCAGCAGGGAGACGGCCATCTGGGCGTTGTTCCCTGATCGTCGCATGGCAGTCACCACTTCCTCCACAGGGACACCCAAACTTCCAGACTGCACACACATAGACCAACCATCACCCACCCGTACAAGAATGCAAATGCAAACTGCCCGTCTCGTTCGCGCAAATGCGAATGCACTATTTTTCCCACCCTAAGAGCCACCTTCCCAATCTCAATGCCGTCGGTCCCGTTGACACAGGCGACCTCCCCAGCGTTTTTTCACACGCACTTCCGAGGACAAAGAGAAACTTCGGTTTTTCCTGTGTGTCCTCTCTCTCCTAAGAAAAATAAGAAGACGCACAGACAGAATCACTCACTGACCAACCAACCAACCTGCTCCAAAACCTGTGCCAGAGCACCCGGCTCGATTCCCACCAAGTTCAAAGACCCCACCTCCAGGGCCGCACTCCCTGCATGGAGAGAAGCATGCACAGACAGAAGTACACTGTCAAGCCAACAGAAAAGCAAACAAGGGAGAGACCAATTTAAGCGGGAAAGGCAGAGAGATTGATGTGAAGAAAAAAGGGCACGCTCACTCAGAATGAATTGTGGAACTTCCCCCGATCGATGGGTCCAACCAAAGAACAAGTGTAGGAGAATGAGGCAGACGAACTCAGCGAGTGAATCAATCTCTCTTCTGATCTTCCCCGATCACGCAGCTCTGACGGGCAGGGTCAATCAATGGTCGCTTACCTACAGAGCTGCTCTGCTTTTCATTTGCAAAATAAACCTCGGTCCCACTTGTTTTTCCACATCCTTTCTTGTGCAACAGAAGACAAGAAAAGGCACTCACCCACTCACCTTCTGGAGGTCCCACAGGTATGCTTTCATTCTCTGTGCTCTCGAGATCGGGCACAAACCACCAGCTGCCCTGGGGCACTCCCACAAAGTCCACCTGTGCGTACTCCGCCCTGACTCGCCGGACCCTCCCGAGGGCACTCGTGGCCACCCCCCTCCAACCTCCACGCGGCTCTACCACAGAGGACCGGATGCGGACCGTGGCGTGGGTGCGGATTCTGTTAGAGGCTTCATCTGGCACAACGTCGGATGTACGCACGATCTCTGTCCTTCTATTTCTCCAAATCTTGAGGAAGTTGCCCTCGTGCATGATTTGAAGAACCAGACCGCTGACACAGGGGGCGAAGTCACCTACAGGCCGGACATCCCCTTCCTCGACCCCTGCGTTCAAAAGACGAACCCAGGAGCCTTTGAAAATCGGCTGAGGCGTCCGCATCTCCCCTGAAGGTCCCGAATCTGCCACCAGCGCTTTGCGATCGTTCCCATCACCCCCACTTCTCGCCTGCCTCTCTGCCTGTGCCTGTGCAAGAGACATTGCCTGAATCTGTAGAACGGCCAGAAGGCGAAGCACACACAAGTCGACGAGATTTGCCCTCAGAGTCATCGCTCTCGACCTGTCTGCTCCCTCCTCTTCCGCTATTCGCTGAGAGGTGTGTAGAGTGGACGCGAGCGCTCTGGCCCACTCAATCAACCCCGGCTGGTCGGACCCGGCCGGCTCACCCGGCCCCTGGTCGTTCTTTCCTCTGGGAAGACTCATGATGGAGGGGTCGAAAGGGGCTGCCGCTGCCTCCTCTTCCTTCTGTGCTGCGCTCTGCGTCTCCTCTTCTGTTTCTGCGATCATCTGGGCGAACGTGTGCTGCAGCAAGTGGAGGTCCTCCAAGGCGTCTACTGCAACATCCACGTCTCCCAACTTTTCACTCTCCCCAACAGGAGCACCCCCCCTGCCTTCCTGCAAGGCAAGAGAAGACTCCTCAGGAGGCGAGTCTGACAGAGCAGAGTGGTGCAGAGCCAACTCGTCACAAAGGTCAGTCACACTCGATCCCCGGCCAAACGGAGACCGTGCAAGTGACCGCACGAGAGCAGTCGAGGTAGCCTCCCGGCCCTCCAGCACATCAGCCCCCCCACCCGGAGCCGATGGGCGTCTGCTCACAAACAGACACCCACGCCGCGCCATAGCGTCGCACGCTTTCTCCATCTGGGCTGACGCAAGCATCGAGATGAACCAGGGTGCACCCGCCACACGGTACGCAGCACGCACAGCCTTGTCGGCAGTCAGAGCAAGTGCCTCCTGCCGCCCCTCCTGTTGCTGCTGCTGAGGCAGGGGCGGGGACCGTGGGTGTAGCGGCAAAGTAGCGCATCCGCGTGGTAACTGTACCAACAGTACGCGAAGACACGCGAGGGCTGTGCGGGCAGTAACCCCAAGCATGCCCATCACTACAGGGCCTGAGAGAGACGAGGGGACCACCACAAAGGCACGCTTCACGTCTGCCCATCCTGCGAACATCCTGCCCTCCCTCTCATCGGAAGCCTTCGTACCTGTCAGCCTCTCACTCGTCGTCACAATCCGATTCAACGCCCCCCCCATCAGGTTGGCGATGAACGATTTCTTGTCCATCACCTCTCCCGTAGAGGGACGACTCGCAACCCCCCCATCGACATAATCCAACACGGATAGAATCCCCGCGAAGGATCCTGTTTTGGGTGCAGACGAAGAAGGAGCCTCCTTGCCCCTGTTCTTACTCTGCCCGTCAACATACTCTAGGGACCCCGCTGCAATGATCTCAGAGCTGAGGTCCCTCAAGTCTGCCGTCAGCTCCCCCCGAGGCGGAGAGACCTCCCCCTCATCCTCTCCCTCTGGGAGCAGGGCGGTCGACATCAACAGCGCTCTCGTCTCCTCTGCTGCTCGCATTGAGCCTGCAGCCCCCCCGTAGGCCGCCTCAACGTCAGAGGGTTTCAACCTACGGCCTTTGGCTGCATGCGGACCCCGGACCCACCCTGCCTCTAGCTCTGCTGTCACAAGATCCTGCCGTTGGCACAGAGTGTGCCATGCCGCAAACGAGGACACGCAGTCGTTGTTCACCGTGACGGAGTGGGTCCGCTTGAAGAGACGGAGCAACCTCGCCATGGGCCAGAGGGGCCCATTGGTCGACAGGAGTGCCGACACCGGACTGTCGTTCAGGATCAGCGTGCAGATACGCGACAGAGATCCCTTCTTGTCAAACACTGCACGCACAAGCTCCAAGAACAAGTCCCACGTCTCCGTGCGACTGCACACAGCTGCACCGAACAAGGCGTGGAAAGCCCCAAGAGCCCGGTGGCAGAGTTTGGCCTTCCGGAAGAGACGAAAGGGGTTGATCAAAATTTGCGATCTCTCGTTTCGAAGAGGAGGCAAAGATCTGAGAGCATAAGATGCTGTCCGAAGAACGAGTGACCTCAGCCCCTCTGCCTCGTCTCCTCCTCGCAGCTTATCCAAAAATGACGCCGTGCCTGCGACACTTGAGGAAGGCAGCAGGCCATCTGCCGTGGCCTGGGCCCCTCCCTCGACCCCAACCGGCCCCAAAATCTCGGCCGACGAGACGGTGGAGGGGGCCAGACGCCCCCCGATCAGCACTTGGCAGTCGCCTATGCCGGGACCCAGGGCCAGGACCGTCCCTACTCGGCCGTCCGACATCTTGCAGGTAGAAAGGGCAGAAAAGAGCTGGTTGATGTCTCCGGTGATCACAGCCAGAAGGCCGAATAGCTGGGCTACCTTCTGTTCTTCTGCTTTGTCTTTCTCCTTTTTCTTCTCTTTTCGTTGTTGGGCTGCTGCATTGCTCTCCTGGCTTCCGTCTCTGTTGTTCAGATCGTCGCCCTGTTTCCCCAAGTCAAAGGGAAGCGACATCTCCTCAGCATAACGAGTTTCTACGGTGGTGAGAAAGTCCGTGAGGGGACCCACGACCTTGGCCAGGAGGCCGGGGACCACTACGAACATTTCACGCACAAGACAGACCAGAGACTGGACAGAGGCAACAACACCCTCGGGCTCCTCTGTGGTAGACGCGGCTTCAATGAACGCTTTCCGCATCCCCTGATAGTCCCCTGTGCCCTTCCCGTCGCTCTCCTTCTCTCCCTCTTTCTCTTTACTTTCGGATTTCTCCTTCGAATCCCACTTCCCCCCCTTCTCTTCCGAATGCTCCTTCTCCTCCTTTCCTCCCGATCCCTTTCCTGCGACCTCTTCTTCTTTCACCAGCTTCCCCGGTGTTTCGTCGTCGCTGCTTTTTGGAATTGGGTGCAGGGTGTCAAGCTCTGCCCTGCCAATGGCCTCCAAAATCGGCAGAGCCAACAGAGACGCGTACATGGACCAGACAGACCGCGCAAGCTGCAAGTGACTCCTTCCACTCCCACCCATATTCCTTCGCCTGAGGTAGTGCGAAGTATCCGGGAAAGCGGTAGAAGAA
Organism: Chromera velia; assembly: GCA_018398765.1. Lineage (NCBI taxonomy): Eukaryota > Chromeraceae > Chromera > Chromera velia. Next base: position 21,517 of record JAHBMJ010004391.1, on the reverse strand, counting down.
GAAGCGGGCCGTTCCGAAGCGTCACTCGACGTTTTACCCTTCGTGGCCGACGCCTTCATCTTTCTCTGCTTCTCGGCTGCCGCTTCTCTCATCCCAATCCCCTTACTTACCCTCCTCATCAAATGAGCTGTGACCACACAGTGAAGGGGTGACTCTTTAATGAGAAGGTAATGGAGCACGGCGGCTGAGAGCGTGCCTGAACACAAGACTCGCGCGGAGGCTGCTGGTGGGAGTGCTGTGAGGAGAATGAGCATCTGCAGGGACAGGCTGGATGGCTGGAGGTCCTTCACCCCTGTCGGCCCCCCCACTGCCTTCATGATCGGGTTCAACAAACAGAAGGGACGGAAGAGACTCTCAACTGCCGCCTCTGCAAGCACGGGATCACCCGCACTTCCCCCCGCAGAGTCTCCAGGCCCTGTGAGGAACGGATGGGTCGAGGGGGGACCTCCTCCTCCTCCTAGCCTCTGTACCGACAGAGCGCGTCTATTCAAATCTCGAGACACACCCCCAGGGCGACTGAGAGCGCTCCCACCCGGTTGGGGGGGTGGAACCAGACTTCCCAAAAGTCGTTCCGTCTCTCTATCCTTCTTCTCCTTTTCGTCCTTCTCACCTCCCCTGGCAGCTGGACGGAATCCGAATCCTCCTGTCATGCCGTCTCCTCCGCCTGCTGTTCCTCCTGCAGCCACACTGTCCCTCTCCTTTTCTTTCCTCTTCTGTGTCGCTATTGACTGACTGTACGCCCGACTGATTGCCACTGCAATCACATTCAACAGGGCAACATGTTCAGACGAAAGCTCCACTTCCTCCCCCCCTCCCCCACTCCCATCTCCTCCCACGCCCTCACCCGGACGACCTCCATCTTCATCCCCAGGGGACGCATCCGAACCCCCAGCTCCCCCAGCTGCCATGGCCATACCGAATGACGCACGCACAAGATTCGGATCGCTGTCCGAGGGTCCCCCCCCATCACTGCCCCCTGCTGGTCCTGGGACCACCACGCCCCCATCGACAGAGCCCTCACGGGAGAGATCCCTGCCCCCCCCCTCCCCTCCAACCTGTGCCAGAATGTCTCCCACTCTCTTCTGCCCTGCACCGCTAGAGAAAGATGAAAAGACAAGCAACTTAAAGACGAGCCACGCCGCACGAGACCGCAAAGAGCTCGCCGCGTCCCTCTCTCTTGACGCAAGCTGCAGAGCCCCTGCTCCCCTCAGACCCAAATCGTTCAACGCAGACGAGGTACCCGGAGACGCTCCTGAGGCATACGCTGCAAGTTTGTTGGATCCCAACAACAACGTCTCCAACTTCCGCAACACCCCCCCTTTGCGCAGGAGCCTCTGGTCCTCCAGACGGAAGGGCAGGCACAATGTCAGCAGAGCCAGGAGGTCATGCACGTGGGTAGATGTCCCACGGTCCCCTGCCAGGGACAGCCCTCCTCCTGCTTCTCTGTCGGACAGACCCCCATCTGCATCCCCACCCCACCCACCCAGTGTGTCAGACTGAATCGAAGGGGAAGGACGGGGAGCCAAGAAACCCATTGACGATGGGCCCCGGCCCCCGGAGGACCCACTTGCAGCCGGGGCCTCGTCGGGCCCCGAGCCTCGGGACGGTTTCCGGCCAGGGCCTCTGGAGTTGCGTGTCTGTAATGTGGTGGACGTCCGGGGTGCTTGGGGGGGTGGGAGGTCCACTGTGTCAAGTAGGGAAATAATGGAACTGCACAGACGGACGAAGGAGTCCTGTAACCCCTGACGCATGTACGTGGGCAAAATGGGGAGTCCCTTCAGGGGTGTGCCCAAAGCCTTCATGCGAGTCGCACACACCGTCAGGACTTTCACGGCAGCGTTGCCGCTTGCAGTGGCACTCCAGTTCCGTCGCCCCTGACTGTCACCCCTGACAGCATTCCCTGAATTGCGACCTCCATCTCCAATACCTCCCAGACTTCCTAACGTGTCGAGAAGTCTGCCAATATACTGCAGAGCTGCTGCACGCAACACCGCAGCTTCCATCTGGAGCTCGAAAGTTCGGATCTGGGTGGCCACCGCCATCTCTCCTGTCACGAAACTCATCACGGGACGGAGAATTTCGTGGTCAGGCAACGCAAGGGGCGGCGCCGAGGTCGGAAGGGACCCAGAGGCGGCGCCCACTCCGAAAGGTCTGGACCCCCCCCCTGCCACAGGGCTTGCGGTGGCGGCGCTCAAGGGGGATCCCAGGGGGTTGTTGCCGGCCGCGTGGCTTCCCTGGAGGATCCCGGACCCCGCCACGGCTTCATGCACCTGCGAGAAACGACGAGGTTCAGTTGAGCAGCAAGACAACAGGTCATGAAAGCCACAGACATCTACAAGGCAACTGGCTTACCACACCGCTACGGGTTCTCAAAGCCAAACAGAAAGAGGACGAAGAGTTTACAAACGAAACAGAAGGCCTGACAGCAGACCATGGATACAAGCACAAGCTCTGGCACGAAATACGGGGCATGAAAAAACAAACTGGCCGCAGACCACAGAGTGCTCTTCTCGTTCTTTTCTTGTATCTTATTGCTGCTACATCGCCCCACTTTCAATGCATTCTTCTTTGAGAACGTTGCGAGTCTAAAGACACCCTTAAGGGAAGGAAGCAAATCAAGTCACTGAAAAAATCCACTAGATCACCGACCTGTACTGTGAACGAATCCACAGAGTCTGAGTGCACAAAGAACGCCGGAGGACTCTGTCCCCCCGAGGCGCCACGGCTGAAGCCCGCAGGCGTGGTCAGATTTCCCACACCGATGCTCCCCCCACCCACACCCAGACCCCCGGAAGGGGAGGGCACAGACAACGAAAGCAAATCCAGAGACGCCGCCTGCTTGTCCAACTGATCACCCCCTCCTGCACCACTGGAGGGAAAATTGGAACCTCTTCGGGACGGGGTCGCCCCTGAATTCGCCCCTGTGGTCCCAATCATAAACGAGTCAGAGGACTGTCGTGCCAAGGCACTCCCCTGCCGTCCCTGCAGCAGCTGCTCAGAGGGCTCCGAGAGGATGCGATTGTAGGCGAACATTTGCCGTCTCACCGTCTTTGTGGCTTTGCGGGGCATTGCAGATCTCTCATGACGAAGGCGCTCGCTCCACACCTGCACACAGACAAACAGACATACAGACATACAGGCAAGTGAAATGAGGACAGCAAAAAAAAAAGGACAATCTTCACATTCCGTGTTTTTTTTCGACTCTCATTCCTGCGCCAGGATGTTCTCCTCCTTCTTCTGCCCCTTCCGCTTCCGACTGTCGATAGTGTGTGCATAGAAAACGAAGAAAACTCAAAGGTGAAGCACTCGAACGTGTTTGGGGGCTGCACGACCACACTTTCTCTTGCATTTCCATAGACAACAGAACAGGAAGCAGGACAGTCAGAGGGGCACGCTGAAACGGCATCAACCGGAGCGGCACGCTGAAACGGCATCAACCGGAAAAAAAAGCCAACCGACCTTCAAGCCCAGTTTCAGCAGCATGCGCGCGCTCTCAACAGACTGCGTGGCTGCGTCAGGCCCCAAGTCCGTGTTTCCCGATGCCTCCTTCTCCAGCACCCTCTGCTGGTGTCGGGAGATCAGCCATTGCAGGAACGTCTGGACGTACATCTTCCACACAGCCGTTAGCTCGGCAGGAATGGGGTCCTCCAACGAAGAAGGCGGAAGCCGGTTTTCGCTTTCCTGGGCCATTTGAGATGCGTTCCAGAGACTTTCAGCTGCCTGCTGGGCCAGGAGCAAAAGCCGTCCCCCAAATACGATCAGACAGGCAAAGAAGTGCCGCACCGCCAAACCGTATCGTGAGTTGACTGGGTGCAAAGGAACAAACTGCAAGGGCGTCTTCTTATGAAGAGCCTCCACAAGGAGATCTGCCCCCTTTCGAACCCCGTCAGTCGAACAGAGCGATTCGACAAAAGCAGACACACCAGCAATCAAAGTCTCAGTGTGGGACTGAGCGAGCTCTGATCCGGGTCCACTTTCTTCTCTTGTCTTGCCTTCACCTCCCTCAGCGGGCCTTCCTCGTTCCTCATCGGTCTGCCGAGGTCCATAAGCGCTCGAGAGGGAGACGGGAAATTGGGACTCCATTTCCTCCCCCGACCCCATTTTCTCCAACCCGCCTTCAGCCCTAGTTTGCTTCTTCAAAAACGACACCAGACTCTCGATTTGCAGATTCTGCGCGAGCGTCTTGATCACTGCAGTCACTCTTCCACTCAGAGGTTGAGACTCCGCCAGGCTCGTGAGCAACCACACCGTGAAGGCCTTCGTCATCTGCGATTGCTTCCGACTCGCCACACCCATCCCCATCGGGATGTGCGGGGCGGAAGGTGCCGCCGGCCCGGGTCCATCGTCCGGCATTCCCCCGGGTTCCCTTCCGGGTGACAGGGGCACGGCAACCCCTGTCGTCACCGCATTTGCCAAACGGTTTCTTGGAGACACCCCGTGCGCCTGATGCTGCTGTGCATGTGCACCAGTCACAGTCCGCGATGTGCCCCCAAAGCCAACAGAAGGGGAGCCCTGGAGATTCATCGATCCGTCAAGAGGCTCCGGCAGTCTGTCCGCAGGGGTCTGCTCGGCATAGGAGACGAATTGGGCTGCCTCAGGAAGGGGGGCGGGGGGGTTGGAGGGCGTCGGGGACTGGGCCCCTGAGCCCGCCCCTCCCTGCCCGGCGCCATCTGGGCTCAGAGAACGCGGTCTGTCGGGTGATGGGGAGCCTGTCGCAACAGACCGGCCTCCTCCTCCACCAGCCACAGTGGACGCCTGCTCGTATGCGGCTGCGGATGCAGCCATCTGGGTGAGCCTGCTGCTCTCCTGAATCAGTTGTCCTGCGAGCTCGGCACACAGCCAGAGGGTGAGGTGCAGAAGGTCCTCGATCAAAGCAGAACCGGCATTCCCAGCAGCAAACGCCGCAATGCTCCCGAGTTGAAGTCGAGGTTGGAAGGGGCTGGAGGCAGAAGACCTGCATGCAAGAAGGCAAAGAAATTAAGAGACGGTCACAAGGTCAGTCAAACAAAGGCAGAAGCAGCGAGAAAGTTGGAGAGGGAGCGATCGGAACAAAGAACAAAAGAGAAAAGCCGGGGGCTTGCACGCCCCCCCCACGTAACGGGACAAAAGAAAACGAACAAATCGGGCGACATCTACGCAGATGAGCACATTGATGATGCTTTGATGCGGACAGGCGAACCGAGGACAGAAAGGGACGGGAAAACACAAAGAAAAGAGACACGCACTCAAAAAACCAAGGAACCAGCCTTTCAAACAAAGAACGAAGAAAAGAAGGAAAACACACTTCAAAACCAACAGACCGTGCCAACGTCTGCACAAATCCCGCCGGCCCCCCTGGACCGTCATAATCCTCTTCTCCTCTCAGGGCCCCTTCAGCTAGATCCAATCCTAGAGGGGACCCAAACAGACCCCTAGGTTGACCCCACCGCCCCCCACTCCCCCTAGACCCCCCTCGAGTCGCAAATCCCGATCCCGGACCGTCTGCACTAAGGGCCTGGGGACTCGAAGGTTGCGTCACCGAGGCACGAGACGCAGCGGGCACGGGCATGCCGAGAAGGGAAAGCAGCCCGTCTCCTCCTCCCTCTCGCCTGCTCCCCCCCGGCGCAAGGGGAAGCGCTGCCTCAGGCAGCCCCCTGGGAATAGTTATTTCAGGAGGGGGGGGACCCAGCCCAACGCCTGTGCCGCCTGCTTCACTCGGAGGAGACGACCCCCCCGCCCTATCCTCTCGTTCCTTACTTCCCCCCTCATCCACTGAGCTTGCCACTCCTGTCTCTAATGCTCTGCTGTCCGCATTCCTCCACACAGAGGATCCAGAGATTTTGCGCATCTTGTCCACAACTTCCAAATGCAACAGGTGACAGTAGGAGAGAATGTCTACCCCAATGTCAAATTGGAGATCCCGAAAACAGCACAAGGCTGTAACCATAGGAAGCAGAACAGAGCCAAGAAAGGTATGCGACCTTCTGGATGAAGTGATGGGACTCAACAACTGATAGAGATCGACCGCAGCTGGGAGAAGATCGCCCAGCGACCCTGGCGTCCCCCCTGAAACCACTGGGGCATTTACATCCATCAATCTCAAGAGAACAGATCCTCTTTCGAGAATATTTTGGACGAAAGGGGTGACGAGGGTCTGCAATCCAGGAGGACAATCCCTCTGCTGCCTGAACAACAATGCCAACAGATCTCGCTGGAGCACTCTCAGGACCTCACATGCCAACGCTTCTTGGACTGCAGCACCGGCAGTATTCGCACTTGACCCCTTTCCCCCTCCCCCCCTAGTTTGAACCCCATTCCCATAAAGGGCCACAACAGTCGCAGCAGGGCTACCCGGGGCCTTCATACCGACCTCCCCTGCAGGCCCGTTGGGTATCTCCAGCGCCGCTCCCCCCCTTCCTCGCTCTGCATTTGCACTCTGAGGAGCAGGAGAGTCAGACTCGGACGGGGACGGAGAGGCGCCGCCCGGTTGAGCAGGAAGCTCAAAAACAGATGTGGGAGCTCCCCCCCCTCCGCCAACCCCCTCTGCCGTCCCGTGCCGGAGGAGCAATACCGGCTCCTCGGACTCAAAGATCGCTTTCGTCGAGGGCGCGGCGACGTCGAGGAGCGTGTTTACACACCTGCATGCAGATGTTGCATTCACATATAATACACATACGAGGGAATGCATGCCAACGAAACGGAACAAATGACCGCACACATCCTTTCTTCGCTGCTTTCCGCATCCAGCCGCCAGCCAGTCCCTTCTTTCTCTTTTCCTTTTCTCTCCTCTCCTCTCCTTTCACCCACTTCCGTGAGCCTCTCATCCATCAATTCCCCCTCCCTCCCTTCTGTTCTCCTCACCTGAGAATTTCATCCTGCAACGCCTGCTGCTGAGGAGTCACGTAGTGGTCCGCATACGTCTCATAATCCAGGTACGAGTCTGCCCACTCTAGGGGGTCCGCAGAGGCCCCGGGGCCCCGGCTGGCGTCGACAGTCCCTGCAGAGACCCGGAGACCCGCTGCGGAGGCGGGACGCTCTCCTCGCATAATGTCCCGCGCACCCCCGGCAGAGGGCGGTTCCCGCGTGGGACCGCCTCCCTCTTCTGCGCCGCCACCTGCAGCAAGGGGAGGTGGACCGTCAGACGGACTTCCCTCACCCCCGGCCCCAGTGTCTGGCCCCGCCGCCTCTGTACCGGCTGCCCCCGCCACAGCGGCTGCGGAACTTGCGGGCGGAGCAGTCTGCAGTCCCCTCGCTGAATCGTCTCCCTGCATCAGGACCTCATCGTCGTCTTCGGGGTATTCACACAGAGCAGAGTGAAATCTGACGAAAAAGAAAGCAGCCAGGCGGAGCTTTTGACAAAGCATCGCTGCAAACGAACTGCGCGCAAAATCAGTAGCCGCACCTCCCACGTCGTCACTGAAGTGTTTCATCAGGCCTGGCCGATTTCCACTCCCCTTGCCCGAGCCTGGGGGTGGAATTTGCAGAAGAGGACTGTGCCGCGGATCAGAAGGCCCCGAACGGGCAGGCGAAACATCCAACCCCGTACCGGGACCCTCCCCCCCACTCTTCCGCGCATCCCTGACAACATCCGCCTGGGCATCCTCCATCTCCATGCCAGCCGATCGAATCATTCGAATCAACAGCCGCAGCATGTCGACAGGGGAATCGTACAGATAATCGAAGTGCTGGATCAAAAATTGAGACGCTGTGGAGGGTAAGGAGTAACCTCCGTGGACGGGCACCAGCTGCAAAGAGGAAGACCCATCCTGCGGGCCCCCGGGTGCCGCCGCAGTTGAGGAAGACGAGGGCGACACCTCGGCTGATGGTCGTAGATGCGGATGAGCGGCCCCCTTGGCGCCTCCCGCCGCCCCCCCCCTCGCCCCTTTCGATCCAGAGGCCGCAGTTCCCTTTCCCTTCTCTGCACTTCCCTTTTCCTTCTCTTTCTCAGGCGGTGAGGAGGAAGAGGGAGGGAGGACACCCCCACTGGGAGACCCCCTCGCCTCGCCCCCATTCACACTCGTGGGACGACTCATCTCCTCGGCCCCCAGGAGTCTCTGCGTTCAGCCACAGAAAAAGGTAAGGAAGGCATGGAGGCAGGGTAATGATCAAGGAGCGATTTGCAAAAGAAAAGAAAAAATTGCATGCACTTCTTCAATTCGGTTGGAAAGACGCAGACCGCCCAGACCGTGGCGACGTTGAGGCACGTGTGCAATCCGATAAGCGAAGGATGGCGCCAATTGAAAACTTGGGGTGCGGGCTGATTCGAGAGCGGGTGCAAAGACGAAAAGACAGAGGCTTGGAGGCGTACCACTATGCAGGAACTACTTTTAAAAGCAGCACAGAGCGGAACACGTTGAGATGGGAGGGAGAGGGTGACGTCACACTGACCTCACAGATTCTCCGGGTGACATCCCAAACAGACATCGGGAGGTCGGAAGATTCTCCCCCCATTCCCTTTTTCTCTTCGTCTCCCTCTCCATCACTTCCCCCCGCCCCTCCGGCTTGACCTGAAGACCTTCGGGACTCTCCTCTGCCCCCATCTCTGTCCTTTTGCCTGGTTTCTGCTGTCTCCCCGTCTCCTCCGTCCTCCAGAGTCAAACGACTCGGAGGAAGCAGATTACCAATGCTCCCCTTCCTTGCTGCACCCCTCAAACGACGGATCTCTTCTCGTGCAATCACGGCTGACGGATCCGCAGAGATGTGTGCGGACATGAGGACAAGCACTGCGTCAAGAACGAAACGGTGCATCTCCGCAGGAACCTCCGGAAACCCGCTGCTGGAAGACGAAGTGGCCGAGGCTGAGGCCGACCCCGACCCCAGGGAGGCCGAGTGCTTCTTCTGAAGCGTCAAGTGGGGCGACCCTTGTGACGAGGAACCTCTCCGCGTAGGAGACACACTGCCTGTCGCAGCACCACTCTCCTTTGAGGCGGCACCCGTTCTCTTTGACGGTGTTTTCTCCTTTTCTTTTTCCTTCGAAGGGGACACGGAGGAAGAGGACACGGAGGCCTCTGGAGGGAGCCCCTCCTTCTCCTTCTCCTTGTCCTTAGTCTCTTTCACTTCAAGCAGAGCCTCCCTGTCACGATCCACAGCGTCACAGGCAGCCAGGACCTTCTGCCCGCAGTTCTCGAGGAGGGAGGACAGAGCGTCACTAGTCTTCTGCATACCGGCAGGCAGCAAGAAAATACATGCGGTGATTTATTCTCGCAAGCCGGCAGCCAGGCAAAGACACACACGAGGAGAACCTCTCAATGCAAAGAACCTGTATGTATGCGAGCGTGTGTACGTTTATACATGTAAGAGTGACGCGCTCTTCCTTGCATCCACAAAATCAAGGAAGAAGGGGAAGCACCGAGACTCTCCATTGTTCACTCCTTCCTGCTTGCCTTATCTGTATACACGTCTGGTTCTCCTCCTAAATCTCCATATCCCACAGGACCCACCCACCCTCCAACACCCCCCCCTGAACTTTCTGAGGACTGACTGACTGACCTCATGAGGCTCCAAGAGCATGGGGGACCTCGGAAGGCCTGGCTTCACCCCGTCGGGGAGCATCCCGAAGATGTCAAAACGGAACCCCCAGGACCCAACCTGAAGAAACAAATTAAGCAGCAAAGTTGGATGACCGTGGGTGCACATAGAGAGAAAAACGAATTCGAAGGAATCAGCGCACGGAGACAAGCATACCGTGAAAAAATTGCCTAGGTAGCGAAAAAAGCTCCGTCCTTCCCTAGTGTATGTCCCGTTGACACTTGGCCCCCCAAAATCCACGGAAAAGTCCGACTGAGGATGAAAGGACGACAATCCAATCACAGCTACCCTTCCCACCCACCCACCTGCACAGGCATTCCGCTTTCTCCCGGCGGCCCTGCGTCGAACTGCGTGAACATCCTGTCCCCCTCCACGATCAGAGGCCCCCACGGGCCCTTGCCCCAGTACCGCCCTACCACCTCCTCTCTGTTCGTCTTCCGGGAAATAACCAGCACGTGCTCGGCAGAATCAGTGCGGCATCTCTCGTCAAACAACACAAGGAGGTACTGGGCTCCGGGAATTGTCAGCTGCAGCAATTAAGCATCGCACATTCAGACACACGTACACGCAGACCTTTGTGCGTATGCAGGAACACGCGTGGGTGTGTGCATGGGTGCATGTATGAGTAAGCCCGAAAAAGCATCATCCGAAACCATCAGGAACATCCATCACATTACAACAAGAGCGACATGCAGGCACAGCCTCACAAAAAGTCTCCAAAAAAGGCCGAAAGTTGCGCCCAGAGGAACGCATAGAGAGAGAGATCCACCCGTGATCTGTTTATACTCCCACTGGGAAACGAAGCAACCGACCAACCATTCGCTCCATTGCACGTCCCCCCGCATGGTACGGATGGTCACTCTCCACAGTTGCCCGTGTGTGGCACACGACACCCTCGTCGTAGCCTCGCATCGCAACCTGAAAGGAGCACAGAGAGAAGCATGGGAGAAGGAAAACAAAAAGGCTTGTGACTGATTAAAGCACCGCATTCACGTGCGACATAAAACAAGGCGGAAGTAAGAGAACATGAATGGGCAAGGGATCAAAGAGCGCGATTTCTTTTTTGTCCCTTTGACTGGCCTTTGGGCCATAGCCAGTCACTCTCTTCTTTCCAAAAACTACAGAGTGAAGCGATGCACAATTTTGTGACTCCCTGCACCAAGGAGAAGAAAAGAATTATTACATCCATACACCCAGGCAAACAAACCAACAGACCTGAGGCAAATCTGCCGCCTGTTTCCTTAGGATGTCCAAAATTGCCATTGCCACCGCAGCCGGGGAAGAGTCCACTGAGGGCAACGGCTTCTTCAGTGACGCTGATGAGCCCTTCCCCCCATGCTCACCCTCTTGCAGCTGCTGCTGCTGTTGCAGCATCTGTTGCTGTGCAAAGACGTTCGTGACCAGGCCGAAGGATTCCTCCAGCACGGCCTTTGCCATCAATTGAGGACCGCTCTGTCCCTCCGGATGCGACAACGCTGCCAGTCTGTCACTTGCCAAACTCCCTCTTTCCCCCCTCCCAGGCGGTGAGGGAGGCTGCGGACTGCCCCCGTAACGACCTCCAGGAAGACCCCGAGGAACCAACGGAGGCAGACTGAGACCGAACGGCTGCCTCACCCCCGGCCTGGAGCCCGTGCCTGAGTACGCAAACTGCCGCGTGTTCTGGAGATGGCACTCCAGAAAGGAGGGGACCCCGGGAATTGGGTACTTGAAGGGAGCGTGCCCCACATTCAGACTGCATCCATGCACAGTGGATGGATGGAACGGGTGGGTGGGTGCATACGATACAAAAATGAATGCATATATGCATGGAGACATCTCAATACTGTCCGCACACATTCAATTCTACAAAGCATTCAGATGATCGGAAACAAAGAGACTGAAAGCGGAAAGAAACGACGAATGCATTTCATCATCCCTTTTCTCAATATTGGGTTTTGTTCCCGTCAGGAGAAGGATTCGAAGGAAATTGGATGGACCATTCTGCGCAAAGCCGCACCCACCTGATGGGTGCTGCGTTGACGACGAAGGAGACGGCAGGGCAGATGACGGGCGGCGCGTCGTCCCCCCTGGCTGCTGTCTGGATCCTCTGAGAGGATGACGATGTCTTAGAGGGACGCAAAATTAAAGGGTGCAACACCACAGTCTCCCCCAGCTTCCGGCCGTTGACTGCGAACTTCACGAAGGCAGGGGGACTCGAGGAAGGCCCCCCTCCACCTGGATAGGATCCGGCTGGGGCCCCGGCATCCCGAGGATAGGAAACGTACACGCTTACGACGTCGCCTGGAGGGATGCAAGGAGGGGAGAGTTGTTGCAGAGATATTCAGGGTGCTTTAACGAAAAAATGTGTGACTGACCGACTCACCCACTGACTGACTGACTGACTGACTGATCAACCGAATGAACGAATGGACGGATGGAAAAAATTCTGGTTCGCTCTTTTCAGTTCGGCGACCAACAGCAAGTGGGGCGCGTGGTTGTGTGATGATAAGCAACGATGGAGGGGCCACTTGCGTTCCTAATATGCATTCTAGCGTGGGCCTCTCTCTCTGTCCGTGTGTCTGACTGACAAAAGGTGCTCTCATTCTATTGATACTTTCTCGGATGCACAGTCAGTCAACGCATCCCCTCACCATGCACCCACCTACCTTCCTTGAATCCTGAGGGCAGTTTCTTCCCCTCTCCCGGGGCAATGAAGTGCAGCCTCCCCGAGTTTGCCATCCCCATAGACCCCATAAAGTCCCCCAACGCCCAGACGTCCTTGAAGAGAAGGAAGCACTCCGTCACCAACACGCCCAGACGAACAGACGTCAGATTTCCCTTCCCGACAGAAATCTCAAATAGACCTGACTGGCCAGGAACCAGACCGGCCTGCAACCAGGACAAGGCAAGCAGTCCAAAACAAAGTTTTCTCTGTATCGATACCAAAATAAAAATTCAAATTCATGTGTATCGATCGGCCTTTCTCGACGTGCACTTGTTTTGTTGTTTCTTCCCGACAGTGGAGAGAAGACAAACAGAAACGCACCGAGAATAATCTAAACACCAACAGCTTTCTTCAGTTCCCCCCCCTCTCAGCTGACTGACTGACCTGTGAGCAAATTACAGACGATCTCATGCGTGTGGTCGAGGTCGCATGGAGCTCTGGCGGTTTCGGCACTGCCAGTCGGGTCGCGTCCTCGCAGAAGAGGTCAAACTCCTCCAGCTTGCTCACGTCCGTCACACCCAAACGCGGGGGCGCGCCCGGAGGTCTCGTGGATCCAGAGGCCGCCCCGCCACCTCCTGCCGCACCGCCTTGGGCCGACGCACTTGTGGCCCCGCTGTCTGCCTTCACGGGTCTGGGCCTGCAGTCACTCATTCCGTCCCTCCTCCGTTCATTCGTTCATTCGTTCGTTCGTTCGCTCAACCGACCGACGAGAGGGTACCGTGATCGAAACAGAACGGAGGGGGGCCGCGTGAAGGGAATGCAGAGAAAGAAATAATCCTCGACACAGAAGAGATCCGAACAGAAGGGGTGTCAAGCAGTCGACAGAAAGGGGGATCGCAGGAGGGATAAAAAGCTTCAAGAATGCACACACAGGGGCAACCGTGAAGCGTATGGAGTCCATGTAGCAATTTATATATATACATACAAACTTACATACCTGTGTGTATAGAGAGGTGAATTCAACAGTTGCCAGGGGAGAGGCACCCAGCAATTGTTGCTTTCGGAGAAATAAAGAAGGGAGTCTGAAGAGTGGCATGCCGCCAGGTCAAACAGGGAGGTCCAGAGAATATCGCCCAAAATAGGGGGATGCAGAGACGCAGAAGACGACGAGGAAGCAGACGAAGCAGACGGACTCCCCGTCACCCCTGCAGTCCCCCCCGAAGGAGAACCTGGGGACGAAGAAGAAGAACTAATCACCCCTGTCATCCCCCCCACTGCTGTTGCCGTACCCGAACCAGACCCGGCGGCTGGAGACGATCCATGGGTCCCCGTCCCCGACACCCCCGACGAACCCCCAGGGCCCGTTGGTGTGCTCCCCATCAGTTTTTCTTTCTCTCTCTTCCCACTGGGACTTCCTGGGGCACCCTTCAAGGCACTAACAGATGCACCCCCTGTCGCAGCTAGTGCTGCAAACATGGGATCCTCCTTGAAGGATAAGAGAACTGTCACAAGACGAAGAAGGTCAAACACCGATCCTCTAATCAAAGCCAGACGGAGAAGCAATCCAATCACCGCCCGCCTCTGCTGGACGCTCATAAAGAAGAGAGGGCTGTGTTCCTTCTCTTTCTCTCCAGAAGAACCACCACCCCCTGCTCCAGCAGCGCTACTGCTATCACTCCCTTTCCTTTTCTCCTTCCCCCGTCCAACTGCACCTCCTGTCTTGTCCTTCTCTGTCCTTTTGGCTGAGGAAGCAGGGACTATCGCTAGTGCCCCCCCCTCCGCCCCAATCGATCGCTTCCCCCCCCCCATCAGATACGCATAGAACCCCTCAAATACAGCATCAACAGTTGCGGCAACATTCGCTGCCGCGTCATCATCTGGTTTGAAGGCAAAGCACTCGAACGGTCGGAGCTTCATGGCCATGTCCAGCAGGAGGGACAACGACTCCCCCAGTGCAGGGGAGCCAGACTGAAACTGGGCAAACGCAGACGCCAACTGTAGTTTGATCTGGGTCTGGCTGAGCACCCGCGTCGCTGCCCCCGACCCTGCCAGCAGGGGAAGCCGCGCCCCCCCCGAGGAGGAGAATGTGGAACCGTGGGCGGCACCTGGGGCGGTTGGGTCTGAGATGCCCTGGTCTGCCTGGTCTTCGTTGTTTGCCGCCCTGTAGGCCTGTACCAGTTTAGCACTGGCTGCTGGTTGCTCTTCGATCTCCTGGCCCTTCTCGATCACCCCCGTCAAAAGTCCCCGAACGCTGTCGTGGACCATGTTGGCAGACGCGCACCCCATCAGACCCTGCGTGGGAAGGGAGGTGGCCAGACCCAGCAGGGCGTCGGACTCGTCCAAGATCCGTTGGATGATGGCACCGTGCCCGACGCCATCGACCTTCTTCACTCCCGCCTGGGCGTGGGACGCGTTCAACCAGTTGACCAAGCGACAGAGCTCATTCTGCCTGTGACGGTGAAAAGCAGAACGACGCTGCTTCTCTGCCTTCTCCCTCGCCTGCTGCACTTCCCCCAGGGCCTCATACTGAGCGATAGGGGAAGGACGGGTGAGGAGGCTGTGCAGGTCAGAGTCTAAGTTGCCCGACATGTCAACGTATCAGCGCGGAGCAAACAAAAATAGGAAGTCGCCCCCGGGCTACCGCACCTTGCTCTCAGGTGCTAAGTAGCAGAATATAACAGGCGAGTATGTACTTATGTGAAAGCCTGCACCCTTAGATCGAGACAGACAAAGATCGCGATCAGACAGATCCAGCTAATGGATCACTGTGGACCTGTCTGCGGGGTACACCTAAGACAGGCTGGTTTCTTTCCCCGTTGCTTCTATTCGATTCGCTTCTGGATACAGACGCTGTCCGTCTGTCTGTAGGTGTTTCCTTTCACTGAAAGTGCAATTTTAGCTGACCCCATCAACCTCGAACCGCATTGACCCGTCGGAACTTCATGACAACCGACGTCCCAACCTCTTGAAAGATGAAAGATCGCCCCGGCCTCCGAATGCCTCCGACGTGCATGTGTATCGGGTTGAAAGAAAAATGGCCGGGTCCGGCCCTTATCGGCCCGCGAAGAGTGCCATGCTTCCCGGCCACGCGGTGCATGTGGTGCGGCACTCTGTCTCACTTTATTGACTGACCTGCATGTCGATCGACAATTTAAGCCAAAATTGACTCACCTTTATGACTGCTCTCAGTGCTCTACGTGCTCTTCCGCACACGCGTGTCCGCCCAGTCTGACTTTCCAGAGTTGTACGCCATTCCTACGCCTCCTTCCATCGGCAGGACCAGTCAAGCCCCCAAGCAGTTCTTTTTTTCGAAGCGCTCAGTCCGACAAGTCACCGTCGTATATAGACGGCTGACATCAAAAGATCTGTGCAGTCAGTTGAGTGTCACAGCCAGTGCGTGCAGCTGTGCTTGCGACCTTCACGCTGTCCGGTACACGCGGACAGACTCCGTGAACCTGCTTCTCTCCCATTTGATCCGTGAAACCGCTCCCCGCCCTACCTCCGCTCTGCCTGCAAGATACTCTGCTCAACGGTGTCGGCAGCTCTTGGGCGTCTACCTGCATCCCGCCAGGCTGTGCTTCTCCGTCGTTCGCGTTCAGTGGTGGGTCTCTGGTTTCTCCCCTCCCGTCCAGTCTATTCCCCCCTTTCCATCAACCCAAAACCGTTTTTCATGACGTCACACGGACACCCGGGGGGCACCCTGTCTCCCCCCCTTTCCGGGGGACCGGGCCAGGGCCTCAGCACCAGCACGACCCCGACAGCCGCGTCCGGGGATTCCGGCCTGTCCCCTCTTCGGCCCGTGGACCCAGAAGCAGTCAAGGAAAAGCTGAACAAGGTGCTTGCAGACAGGGAGTCGTTCGAAAAGAGCGCAAAGGCGAGTTTCAAACAGTACGACAAGGACGGAAAGAAAGCGTTGAACTTTGTAGCAGTCAAAGAGCTCATTGCAAGATTGTGCGAGAATTTGCACTTGCCACCGGTGGACGACGGGACTCTGTACAAAATTTTCTGCAAGTACGACTTCTCCTCTGACGGCTCTCTACAGGTTGGTGTGCGTGTAGAAGTCCTCTTGGTTTTTTTCTTGTTTTGCGAACTTCAATTATTCTGGGTATCATTCTGTGACGCACACGTACCCCTCGGTTTGAGAGGCTTACTTTCTCGCTTTGCTTGTCCTTTTGTATGAAGATCGAAAAATCTGTAATGTGCACAATTTTGGGTTTCTTTGAAAGTTCTAGCTGCGAGATGGGAGGAACCGTAATAAATTAACTGGATCGTTTTTTTTTTCTCTGTGTGATGAATGATTTGAAAATGGCAGAAAGGCGCTGTCCGATGTGAGCAGTTTTCGAGAATGTTGAACATCATTTGTTCTCTTTGTTGAAGAATTCACGGTTGCTCTCATTCTTTTTTCTTTCTTTGCAGTTTGAGGAATTCCGCAGGCTCTACTATCAGTTGTTGTGCCGCATCAGAGAGAAATACTACCCGACGAAGAGCGTGACGGTGTCACGACAGGGATTCGTCAGGAGAACCTCTCTCAGCAGACGGCAAATTGACATCACCAGCATTCTCAGATTCACCAAGAAGCTCGGTCAGGGCTCATTCGGAGAGGTTCACCTGGTCACAGAGATCTCCACAGGCCTCCAAAGAGTCTGCAAAATCATCAACAGGGCGAGAAGCCAGGTGAGGAGGTGAGGGGACGGGGGGATCTTTGGGGGTTGCGTGCGTCAGCAATGCGCCTTCCTTTTCTCCTTCTCGGCCGGATGATGAGGGCAGAGTGAGCACAGGGTAAGGGTCGCATTCATTTTGTATTCTTGAACGAAGGCTGGAATCAATCACTTTGACTGCATGGCTCTCCTCAATGCCGCTTTCTCTCTCTCTGTATGTGTTTGTCTATCTATGTATGCATTCATGCAGGTACCGATGGAGCAGATCGAGGAGGAGATCAGGGTGATGAAGGAACTGGACCATCCGCACATCATTCGGATCTTCGAGACCTATGACGACTACAAAAATATGTACATCCTCATGGACTTCTGCGAGGGGGGGGAACTCCTCAAACGAATGTGCGTGCGTGCGTGCGTCATGTTGCCTATATGACTGTACTGCTTGAATGTGCCCTGGTGGAAAGAAAGTGTTATCTCAGGCTGGAAAATGCACGAGAGTCTGCCCCTTCATTGGAAAACTTCAAGGCTGAAAGGTATAACGTTTGCATGTCCTCTTTTAGTGTCCTTGAAATTCTGTAACGTTTCCTCCTCCTCTGCTGCTGCTGTTTTGTTTTGTGCTGCAGGGCGAGTGATGCAACAAAGGGGCGTGCATGGACAGAAGAGGATGTTGCCCTGGTCATGCAGCAGCTCCTCTCGGCTCTCTTCTATATGCACTCAAAGAGGGTCGTTCACAAAGATCTGAAACCCGAGAATATTCTCTTTGCTGACAGGTGAGAGGGGAAAAGGTGGAGAACCTGACAATCATCGGGTGGTTTCTTCCTGTCTTCATTCTTGTCTTCTTACGGGAACGTCAAACGATCTTCGTTTGCATTTGTCCATATGTCCACATGATCTGACTAGCTCTTTTTTGTTCCTGCCTGCAGTGCTTCATCTAGCCAAGGCCAGATCAAGTTAATCGATTTTGGCCTTGCTGAGATGTTCAAGGGGTCCCCTCAGAACGGTCTCGGGGGATCCGGAGAGGAGGGGGAGGGGTGGGATGAGGAGGATATGTCTCACAACGCTGCAGGAACAGCGCTGTACATGGCACCTGAGGTTTTCGAAAGGTCAGGAGACAGGGAGGGACGTCTGATTGGCACACACACACACACACACACACACCTACGGACGCGTGATGAAAATGAAGGTTTTTTGTATCCACTTGTCGGTGGACATTGGTTGTCCCAAGGACAGACGAAAACACTCCGTACTGCGTCGGAGCTTCGAGATTCCAGTAGACAATTTAACGAGGAGTTTTTTCTGTTTTTTTTCTGGGTGCAAGCGTTATTTTCACAATGACACTCAGAGATATCACTGCAAGCGATGACGAAACTGTTATCTGTCAAACTGAGGAATACACTTCATCGTCCTCATTTGTCAGACGCCAAACCAAAAGCACTTCCCTCGACCTGTCGTCCTTCCTTCCGGACGTCCAGCTGGCAGCAGATGTTAGAGAAAGATGAAACTCGCCAAGCGTCAGTGAGAGAAGATGAATCAACCTGTGACGAAATATGTGAATGAGACTCGTCCTCTGGATCATGCAGGAACTTCAATCACAAGTGCGACATCTGGTCTGCGGGTGTGGTCTTCTACCTCCTCATGACCGGCTCTCTTCCTTTCAGGGGAAAGACTATTGAGGAGGTCAGTGAGTGAGCATCCATGTGGAAGGAATGCGTCTGTGCAGTCTGTCACCATGTGCTCTTCGGTCCTTTTACGTGGAAATGAAAAACGGAAGAAGAAAACACGGTCCTAATCCATGCTGCTTAGAGATACGCAGATTGACAACTCCCTGAACACACGCAGAGAAGCAGACCGAAAAAAGCAGAGCAAAGGAGCAGAGCAACGTCTGAATCCGGACATCGATCTCTCAAAGAGGCCCTTGTTCCATTATTCTAGTTCCCCTCTTTCTTACCCTTGCTATCCCTCTAGCTCCCTTCTGTCTGTTTTCTTTCAGGTGAGGAAGGCTGCGAGTTGCAGCCCCGTCCCTCTGGACACCCCCCAGGCAGCCATTTTCTCCAAGAGAACAGCTGCTCGGTCTCTCCTCCTGTCAATGTTAGAGAAGGACTTCAAGAAAAGACCCTCTGCCAGAGAGTGCCTGGACCATGCGTTCTTCCAACAGGCCAGGCAGGCCACGGCAGGCACTTCAGAGGCACTCCCACCGGCCATCATGAGCTCCATTCAGAGCTACATGAGACAGAGCAATCTCAAAAATGCATTGGTAGGTCTCAGGAGAGCAAGTGACCAAGAGAAATGCCATTAACTCGGATAATTTGACGACTTTTCTGTCAATTTTCTGCCTCTGTGTTTGTTCTATTTGTGCACACTCTCCCCTGCTCTAAGTAGGGCTGCGCGCCTTCATTTGAGCTTGTTGGAGACCACATCCCCCAATGCGTCCACTCTCTTCTTTCCGTGCATGTTTTGCCTGGCCCTCTGTTATGTTTTGTCTGTCTGCCTGTCTGTCTGTCTGTCTCTCTCTCTCTCTCTCTCTCTCTCTGTGTGTGTGTGTGTGTGTGTGTGTCTGTGTGTGTGTGTGTGTGTGTGTGTGTGTGTCACTGTGTGTGTGTATGTGTGTGCAGGTGAATCTGATGGCTCACCAGTTAGACATGAACGTCGGCCAGATGAGGGAGATCTCAAAGATCTTCACCTCTCTGGACACGGACAAGAGCGGCACCCTCTCGAGAGACGAACTCTCGGAGGGACTCGCAAGGGCGGGACTGCAACCCTGGGATATCGTCAGAATCGTGCAGGTAGGTGGGGCTTGAACGTATCCATCTTTGTTTTCGTTTTTGTTTTCTTTCCTCTGCTTTCACCCGATCGATGGCCATTGCTATTTCAGCCGTACGAAAACAATCATACGCAACAACCCTCCCTGCATGTGTGGTATGCACACAGGCCATGGACGTGGACGACAACAAGAGCATCTCGTATACCGAGTTCGTGGCTGCCTGCTGGACCTGGGAGGAGAGGGAGCTGAACGTTTTGTGGTCTGCTTTCTGCAAGATGGACCTGGTCGGTCGGATGGAGGGAGTGGTAGTCGATTCAGTGAGGCATTGGGTTTTATTCTGTGTGTCTCTCTCTCTCTCTCTCTCTCTCTGTGTGTGTGTGTGTGTGTGTGTGTGTGTGTGTGTGAGGGACAGAATTTGTTGATATTTGCAAGAATGTGTGTGTGAATTTGTTGATATGTGCAGGATGGAGACGGCGCAGTGTCTGTCGACGAGTTCATCCAGGCTCTGACAGGGATGGAGAGGTCGGACCAGCGTCTGTTGAGAGGCAGGAGCGAGGAGGTCCGAAAGATGGTCAAAGAGATCGACAAAAATGGAAACGGAAGAATTGAGTGGGACGAATTCGTTGATTTCCTCCGGAGGGACACCGCAACTGCACCCGCTCATCCGCAACAGCCCTCTCAGGCTCCAGGGCAGCATCAGACCATGACAGCAACGCGCCATGGCCATGCAACCGTATCCCCAACTCCATACGCACACCCCCACCATGCCACCGCACCTGCACCAGGACACCAGCAACCGGCTCTCCAGCCACAGGTCGTGTTTCCGAACCAACAAGCGGTGCGGCCGTCTTCACGGGGAATGCCAATACCACCAAGGGGGTAGCACCGGTGCATGCATTAAGAAGGCGTCTCGTCGTTGGATTTCTTTGCTTGTGTGCATCGTACTATAAGTGTTCGTTTCGTTTCTGCATGACCAAGCTGACCACTGGCAACATGTTGAAGGTCCTAAGCAGCACGATCCGATTATATCATGACTGGCTCTTTGACTCTGTCAATCAGACAATCCATCGATCGTGTACAGTATCCGGACAGAGAAACAGAGAAATTGATTCGGAGCCTGTCTCAGTGCCTGCCTACCTGCCTGTCTGGGCCTGCACGGGCCACAGTCTGGCTGGCCTCTTGCCTGCCTGCCTATTCTCCGACTTCGTCATTTTAGAAAGGCCTCCATCTGTATTGTATGCGTACGTTGAATATCAATGAATAAGACATGCATCTAGACATGCATGAATGTATGCCAACTTTATAATACACTCAACGTCTGGGTAAGAAGACATGGAAACTGATGCAATCTCTCAAACTGTCAGTGTTCATTATTTACATTATGATAGGTTTACATAAAAAGCTTAAGTTTCTTGCTAAACTTTTTATTTATAAGTTGATTAACTACAAGATTAACTAAAAAACTTGCTTTAGAAAAAAAACTAGAAAAAAAAATAGTTGTAAAACTAGAAACTTAGTTTAACTTACCTAATGAAATATTATGAGAAACATCGAGCTACATGACGACAGATTGTTACTGCATTTATTTTTTCTAACTCTTCAAGTTAAATGTTTTTCATTTATGGCACATCGCGGCAAAGTCGGGGAGGGCGGCGCCGACATGCGTGCGGCGCGAAAAAGTGGGCCGCGGGCTGCTGGCCTCAGTGCGCCGGACCTTTTCTGAAGCCAGCAGCCCGCAGCTCAACAACAACAACAACGTTACTGAGTCTCCACAACAACAACGTCCAAGCAGGCCAACGGTGCAATGGGGCTTCACTCCGGCACAGACAAAAGGTCTCTGGTCTTGATGGAACAGATTGGTTTGACTTTTACCACCAGCACTGCTGTGGCAGCAAGAAGGAAAAGAAGGAAAAAGAGACTCGCGATCACGATATTGTTGTCTAGTTG
>JAHBMJ010004388.1:45113-79571 GCA_018398765.1 Chromera velia | reverse complement strand
GGGGGGAAGGGAGGGAGAGAGAGAAGAGAGAGAGAGAGAGAAGAGAGAGAGAGAGAGTCAGTGTGTCTCATCACGTTGGGTGACGACGATCTTGATTGCATCTCTCTCTCTCACCACACACACACACACACACACACACACACGCTCGCGCGCGCTCTCTATCACACATACACATGCTCACCAATGACTGGCTCATATGCACATATGTAGGTACAGACGCACATAGAAACATGCATCTGTGCGTGTCTACGTGTATGTAGATTCATGAATGCATACATACATAAATACACGTACCCAACATGATCCCACGCACCGAACAGGCACAGGGGGCGAGACTAGCCTGCCCCCCCATCGCGCCATTCCAATGCATGCAGGATGAGGTCCTTAAGTCCGCCCGTCTCTTCGACTCCCTCCCGGCTGCTTGCGGGGACCTGACACGGACCTTCGCAACCACCAACAGACTCCGCGCAGTCTCGCACCACTTCGTGATGACACCCTACGGAGCTGCGAGAGAGATAGACAGACTGGCTAGAGAACAGGAGAGAGAGACGGGAGAGAGGGAGGCGGGGGAGGGGGAGAGGTTACTGGGGTGTTGCGGTATCATTTTTGGGTCGGAACGTTTGGGTCTGAGCAATGAGGATTGTCACTTTGCTGACGGCACTATTCAGATACCTACCAGCCCTTTGTTCTCTTCCTTGAACCTTGCACAGGCAGTCACGCTGGTTGCATACGAGTTGTTTTCTCAACGGTCGTTCCATGTGAAGGAGCAAGTGGAGGCGCTGGGGTATTTGAAGAGAAGCCCTTTGAACCCTTTCTGCACAAAGGCAACCACAGGGGCACTGAAAGCTCCTGTGGTGAAGTCTGTTGTCAAACCAGAGGGACTTGAGGAGCTGGAGCCTTTATCAGATCCTCTGTTTGACCCCTCGGACGGTCATTCATCTGATCAGTCGGTTCATGAACCTGCGCCTGGATTGGAAACTGGGGCAGGAAGAGGGAATCATATGGGGATTCCTCTGCATAGAGATGGATTGGAAGGCAGTGTGAATGTTGAATCTCAGCCGAGAGACTTGAAATTGGAGGGAAGGGAGATGAGAGAGCCTAAGGGAAAGGAGAGCGTACTTGAAAATGGAAATCTTGTTCTTCGTGGGAGGGGAGGAGAACGAAGGACGGATCCGCCGATGTGTGTTGGTGAGGGGGAAAGAAAAGGGAGGGGGGAGGTGGGGCCCTCCCACATGTCCCTCCATCTGGGGAAGAGGGACGGTCCTGCTCGGAAGGGGGAGACGGAGTTTCTCCTGTCTTCTTTGGGGGACGTTTTGTCTTTGTTGATGCCTCCGGAAGATGAGGCAAAGAGAGAGTCTGAACGTCTCAAGAGGGAGAGACAGGAGAGAGTCATTGCTGCTATGTTGAGAAGGTCGGCCCTCACCCAAGGGGAGGTCCGCTCCATGATCGCAATGCTTTGCCGCGTGAAGGAAAGGCTTCAAGAAGTAGAGACAAAAGCAGATATGCGGTAGAGAAGAAATGGGGAGAAATGAAGTACATATGTACATGCAGACAACTAATACACGTGTTCTATAGTACGTGTTGTAAAATGTTGTACAATGCACTGTCACGTGTTGTTCGCTTACATTGGCTGTGATCTGAATGAATTTGTATCTGGGTGAAGCGTTGAACTGGACGGTCTGGACCCGTCCGACCCGATTTTAGATGATTGCTAGAAAAATTAATACTAGAATTCATTGTCAGTTTTACAAGAAAAAAAAGTAACTTAAAGAAAAAAAATGTGTGTAAATTTAACGGTGAAATAAATTAACTTAACTACTATTGAATGTAACTTGAAGATAAAGAAATAAATGTTTATGTTCAATTCTCTCTCAGGCTAAATTATGAATTTATGACTCTGAAAACATCTAGGAAAACATACATTGAAACATATCCATTAAAATAATTTTTAACATATTTTTTTAATTAATAAATTTATTATATATACGTACTAACAGTAATTTTAGGTGAAGTTTTGATTTGACTATAAGCTATGTTGATCACTAAGTTTCTCAACCTTAGTTCCATCCTTTTACTGAAAACTCACTCATACACTAATTTTATAAATGACTCACTTTACAATACTTATTAAATTGCTTTAGTTTAGCTTAAAGTTCCCGAAACCAAAGACGATTGGCAACTCATGCATGCAGTTATATACAGTGGTTCATTTTATATCTATATTAAAAAAAAATGCATACTAGTCCGCATATAAATTTTTTTATCGATTTACTGTGGTAGAACATTAGGTAGAACAGCTAGTAGAGCACTTGACTTAACTTTCTTTTTTCATTTAAGTCTGTCTCGGTATCACCAGGATCGCTGTTCATGTATGCTCATGCCGTTTAGGAATACACAAAACCTTAACCCGGGGAAGTTAACCGCCGTGACAGCACCGTCGTATATGAAAAAATGTCATAAAATATCTTGAAATAGCATTACAAATTTCTTTACTAGTCTTCAGTTTAGTCTTCAGTGAATTAAATGAGGGGATCGTAGTATCATCGTACACGTTTTTTTGTAGGAATATGCAGACTTTTTAAAAAAAAATAATATTTTTAATTCTTTTAAAAATAATTTTAATTCACATGCATGTATTGATATTAATTGATATTTCTAGATATTTATATGGTTAATCTTTGAAACCGCTTCCAATTAATTATGTAATACTGTGTGCAATTCATCATCCGGCCTTTTAAATGATGTTCAACGTATTGTTCGTTTTTCCTTGAAATACTAGGCTTCAATTGAGGAATAAAATCTAGATATACCTAGACGTTAGCTAGAACGCTCCACTGGGCAGTTCCCAGTACCAACTAGGAGTGCATGTACTTAGTCTATTTGGACCTCCTCCATATCTGATCGCACCTGCAGGTTTGTTAGGTTTTAGAGGCGAGCGGCCAGAGTGATGCTCTGGGCCGAAGCATGCAGTCCTGAAGGGCCATGCATGCAGAGTGATTGATGCACGCACCAAGCACGGAAGTGAAACAACACATCGTGAATAACATATGGAGGTGTTACAAGGAAATATAGCAAATTTTATTACACTTTACCCATTTTGTTGTGGTCCACGCAAGCAAAAAATTAAGTACATACAGGCAATTGCAGGGCCACGAGCTTGACTGAGCTTAACTTGTTTCATCACATGCATGCAAATTAAACTGTATGCATGTAATAATCAGATATATACAACTCTCCCAATCAGTGAGTTTAAAGGAATGAAGCTTCCTTCAGATGTCAAGTGGTGATTCTATATGTTGCAAAGGCTCTATAAGTATAAAACAGACCCTAATGCATATAACAAAACCAAATTCCATCAAATTTTTTTTTTAATAAAGAATAATGAAGATAAACAGTAGGCAGAGCTGGTTTCATGGCTAGGTAAACTGGCGAATGTCTTCTTTCCAATATTACAGCCCTGTCCGTGACTTTGCCTATCCTGCCCTCTTGTTGAAAGAAGGGAAACGTAGAAGTAGGACAGAAGTTCTTGAAGCAATAGTTTCTGTTCCAATTCAACAGCTTGTCAGTTAGTCGCTTGAAGAGCTTGTTTGTCAGCAGCCCATCTTTTCCTTTTCTCTTCCTTCTCCTTTTGAAGTTCCCACGCACCAAGACAAGAGGAGTCTTAGTTATGAGCTGCGGAGGCATATCATCATGGGGAAAAAGCCTGCTGCTTCCCTCTTGCCCTTTTACGAGCAGTATGAACATGTTTGGGCTTTTTTTAGGGAGGAACGGACATAATGGAAGGGCCTGAAAAAGTTTAAAAGTGGATACTGGAGATCGAACCTGGAGGTTGATCACTTGGTCGATGTACTGGATAGCAACCACCCCCACCGACTATGTAAATTGGACCTAGTCTCTATTCCCCAGCCACAGTGGCAGAGCCGATTTGACGCTATGTGCAAAGAAGCTGCAGTGTGCCACCTAGTATGCGTACTCTGCCATGAACGCGCCCGGGCCGCACAGCCTATGAATGGTCAGCCGGAAGTACCCCCCCAAGGCTAGTTTTTGTATGGGAAATTCAAAGTGGGCAAAGTGTGATGAAATATAAGCCCTGGCCCTTGAATTGTGACCGGTCAAGCTTGACCGTGATACAGGCGCTTTGGCTGTACTGAAGCATCTATATTATTTTTTTAATTTATTTTTGTAAAAAAAATGGGTCGCTCCAGGTGGGGCCCTATCTGAAAGCCGTCTGAGCGCTCACATAGCGCGTGTGGCTGCGCGCGATAACACGCACAACGATAGCGTAAAAATGGGTTGAAAACATGCCAGAAAAAGTGACCACGGTCGTGCTTGAACCCGGGACTACCTATAAGTAGCCGTCTCGTGGCTTTTTTTTTTTTTTCGAAAAACCGAAGTAGGTCGTAGGGGGCAGCTGATGGATAGGCGCGCGGCCTGCGTACGTACTATCACTATGGTGCCCCTTCCACAAAATTCTGGTGCTACTTTTACTTCCAACGCACAGTGCAAACAACTTTTCCACACTAGAATTTTACCGATCATTCAAGCCAAAGCGTGGAAATATCAATTCCATTGGACGCAAAAACAGGTCAATGATGCTATTAAAAATGAAATTAGAAATATTTTTGGTGGTCAGTGCGAGCAGTGTGGAGCAGCAAACCTTCCTCCAATTGTGACTCGTACTAACATTCGCTGTGCATACGATATGCACCACAATCACTACAGAGCAGACACACATTGGAGATACTCTTTGGGCAAACTGAGAGTTAAAAAGATTCCTTCTGGATGTGAAACTCAGTGGATAGATACAGTTTTTGACACAAATCATCCTGACGATGTGGAGCTTCTCTGCCAGTTTTGTCACCATGTGCGCAAACATGAAGCTTGGAGGCACTTTCCTGCTCAACCTGCCTGGTATAAGGCCTGATATCGAACATCGAACAGTTTGAGAACCAAGTATAAACATTAACTGAAATTTTTGCATAGAATATAAATTGTTAGACTATATAAAAGTGTTTTATACTAGCCAAAATCTTTTATGTATTACATATTTTGATTTATACTAGAAAAAGCGTTTTTGGTCACAATTCAAGGGCCAGGGCCTATATACGGTACAGTCGATCAAATTCGTTGAAAGTAAATATTAATACAGAAAAGCAATACAGAACGGACAATCTGTATGAGAAAAGTGGAATTATTGCAAAACGACAGACACTACTTGCGGGACATGCATGAACATGCACACGCATAACGAGAGGAGCAGGTCGAGAGAAAGCGCTACTTCGTGGAGCCTCATATCCCTGAGTTTTGTGACTTTGCGTTGTGAAAGGGCAAGAGAGTCCTGGAAATCAGGTGTGGGATCGATACAGACGCGGCCAGGTTCGCACGGGCAGGTGCAAAGCTGACGGCGCTTGAACTCTCTGAAGAGAGCCTCAAAATTGCCAAGAAGCGTTTCGAGGTCTCCGGGTTGGAAGCGACCTTCCTGCACGGAGAGGGAGGGCCCAATGGAGAGCTCTGAATCACCTCCTCTCAGCAGCACGCGCGTCTGCGGATTGGGAGTCTGTGAGGGTTTGTTGTCGTTACTGTTGCACACTGCCGACCTCTCAGAGAGACGCGAAGCCGAGGTGCGGAAACTAAAAGTGCAAAACGCGGCGCTGGGGGACCGGGCAGTTAAAGCGGAAGCCAGAGCTGAGAGGGCAGAGAAGCTCCTAAGGGAAGCAGAAAGACGAGAGGAAGCTGAAAGAGAGGTGAGTGTTGTCTTGTAAGGGGTACTCTTCGCCTGCTCTCCGCCCTCTTTCTTGTCCCCATTCCTGAACAGTTGTCTCTCTGCTGGAAACAGTTGTCTTCTCGTGTGAGAGAAAGCGGAGATGAGAGTTGACGCAGAATTCAACGTTCGTATTCTCGTTTCTCCATGGCTGTTTTCCAGCTTGACTCCCTTTTTATGTTTCCTCTTCTCAGAATGTGCTTTCTTGCACTCAGACTGCTCTGAAGTTCAACCTCTCACTCTACGTGTGTGTCTGTGTCTGTGTAGCTGGCTTCTTTCACGTCAGTATATAACATCATCCTTCTAACACTTAATTTGCCCTCTCAATCTGCAGCACTGCTTGGCGCTTGCCGGAGCAGCTGCAGAGCGTGATGGCCTCCGGAAGAAAGTTGTGCAGAAACAGCACGAAAACAGCGTCCTCATGGTCAGCTGAAGGGCTGGGTGGGAAGGCAGACAGATTTTTTGATGAAGACCCCCCAGCAGGAGGATTTAGGTTGCAATGAAGGCCGAGTTTTGATTTTCTTTCGTTTCCGAGTTGACGCATCATGTATTTTCTTGTTCCGTGGGGGGTGTCTCGATATTGGGTGTCTGTGAATTCACAGTTTACTTCAAAGCTCAACGTGCATGACTATTCTTTTCGCTGTTCCTCCAGATGGTTTCCTTCTTGGTTTTCCTTGAGACGGGTGAAACGGTGCACATTCAGGCTTGAGAGTTTCTTTCGATGAAGACGCTCTTTGACGCTTCTCATGTCAATGTCATGTGTTCCTTCTCTCTCGTGTCATTCTTTCTTTCTTTCTTTCTTTCTTTTTTTCTTTCTTTTCCTTTCATTCGATCAGGGGCGCGTCGAGTCGTTGAACACTTCGGTTGACACGTTGAAGAGGGAGGTCGATGGTTTGAAAGCTTCGCGTTTCTCTTGGGGCCTCGGGGGAAAGAAGGATAAGCAGAGCAGAGACGCTCAGAGAAGGGGCCCCGCAGCGCCAGCAGCAGCAACAGTCGGCAGCAGGGCAGAGAGAGGAGCTGCAGCAAGGCGAGCAGAAGGAGAAGCAACAGGATGTCAAGGGAATAGAGGAGGAGACGTGAGAGAAGGGGAGCAGTTTCCAGAACAGGAAATTGACGCAGGATTCCAACCAATGACTTTGACAATGTCGCAGACAGAAGTGAGTGAGTCCTGAAAGTCAATTAGACAGCTGAAGGGTCTGCACTGCACACTGCGACCATTTTCGCCATGATTAAAATCGAAATTGACGTATGCAGCCATCTTTCCGTTTAATCCGAATCGAGCTTGAGGCTCAGACTCCATTTCACAAACTGTACTTTGCTTCAGCCCTCCTTCCCCGATTCATTGCCTGCCTGTGTTCGTTCTCTGGCTTCTCGCTCCCTTTCTCCATTTCCTTCTGTGTCTTCAAAGGCCAAATGAGCACACACCTCTTTCTTTTCTTTTCTTTTCTGCTCTTTGCGTCCGTCCTTGCAGGGCCCAATGCAGTCAGTTGGAGCATTGGCCTCTCCTTCTCCTTTGGAAACCTTTCCCCAGTCAGGAACAATCCCTGCCTCCCTTCCTGCAACCTCGCCGTCATTCTCCCTCACCCCTCAGCATGACACTCATCTAGTCCATCCCCCCGCCTCTCTCCAGAGCACCCCTGACGTCCCCACAACAGCCCCTGACAGCATTCCCCCCATTCCAACCAACACCCCACCCCCCAATTCCCATTCCGAGAATGTCCCCCGTCTCCATGTAGTCGCCTCCGAGGGGGCGTCACTCCGAAAGACCGTCGCATTGCTAACAAAGGAGAAGGAGGTAGAACAACGCCTGACTCGGCCCTCGCCTCTGTTTCAGAGACAGAAAGAGAGATCAGAACAGAATGCGCAAAACCGCTCCACTCGAATTCCATTCGTCCCACCACCACGCGCCGCAGCTTCACAGCAGCAACAGCCGTCGTCTGCCCAATCAAAGCAAAGGGGTGAGTCTCTAGGGGCGCTGGCAAGTCAGATGGTTGTCAGCGACAACGTCAAGGGCAGATCATTTCAATGTGAGGAGCAGCAGGAACAGCAGCAGTCACAGACTGGAAGGCTGCAGCACCCCCTTCATGGCCCTTCTGCCCGCACGCCCCAAGTCCCATCTCTGCCACCTGTCTCTGCACCTTTTGCCTCTCCTTCTCTTCGCCCCGAGTCCTCTTCTCTTCCTGAACCTCCTCCCCCAGGAGAGCCAGGGGCGGCTTTCACACAAGGAGAAAAGCCTCCGACAACGGCAACAAGTTCGCGGCCAGGAGCGATACCTCAGCACACCGACGCGTCCTACCCCGAGCAGAAAAACAATAGAGGAGGACTTTCTGATTATCAGATCCTCCAAGGACCTCCAAACGATCACTCGCAGGCTTCTATCAAAACTGCATCCGACATCATGTCCCAGAAAACATCTGTGACAGGCCCACGAAAGTCAAAATTGGAATACCACAACCAGGTTGCAGAGAAACACCAAGCGGAACTGCGCAGCAACCCGCACCAACAAAGCAGTTCTGTTTCCATTGCAGAGAGAGAGGACAAGCCTCTCCTTCCCTCCCAGAACATCTGCACAAACGCACACCCGTCTGCCCCTGAGGTAGCAGCCCCTCCCGGTTCTCTTTCCACGTCTCTTTTTCGGGGCCTTCCGGTATTCGGTTCTACTCTGTACGTTCCAGAGAAGGGAGACAAAGTGGATGAGGCGATCGGAAATTTTCTGAATGAGAGGTGAGTCAGTGGGTGATTGCATGAATCAATTGCAAGAAAAGAGGCGAGAGACGACTGCTTTTATTGCGCAAATTGCAGGAAGGAGGCAGGGAGGTAAGCAGGCAAAGAAAGGACCTTCGACCATCAATTCTTTTCTGGTGAATTTGGTGTCATCGCTCAGCCTCTCTTTTTCTCTGTCTCTTCCGCGTATAGGATTGATGGGATGGAGAAGTGAGTGAGAGGATAGATGAATGGCGTCGATCTTGCCTGCAGTCTGCTTCTTTCTTTGTTTCCCTCTTGCGGGACACCGCCTTCTATTCCTTTTATGGTTGCTTGGTTGCAGAACGGACCGGATCCTCTTCACCCGTGTGTGCGAAGGAAGGTACCTGTACGGACGACTGCCCGTGTGTGCGCGCGTGTGTAAGAAGACATCTGGAGATAAAGGTGGGGAGAGGGAGTCTGTGCGAATTTCCTATCCTTTCCTTTCCTCTGGAGGTGGGAGGAAAGTGAAGACACACGGGGAAGGAGACTCCTCATCCTCCTCAGAGGGAACGACCGGCACCGAGACGTGCGAATTGGAGACGTTCGTCAAAACATTTGAGGTCAGGAGGGGCGGAACTTTCCTTCCTCACTACTCTTCCTTCTCTAGGTACATGTGGCATACAAAGAAATGCGTGTGTGTATGCACACGCGAGAGTCGGAAGGTGTCCACAAACCGTTTGCGGATGCGCCGGATTGACAGTAAAAGCAGCAAATCTGCCCTCGTGTCCGACAATCTTGCTGTGTCTCTCTCCTTGTGTCTGTCTGTCTGTCTGTCTGTCTGTTTGCAGGAGGGTGAGTTTATTTGGCTTGAACAGCAGGCAAAGAGGAGTGCACAGCAAAACAGAAAAGGACAGACCACAAGCGAGATCAAACCCGAGACAACGAAACTTCAGACATGCTTGGCTGATTTGGGAGTTTCCATCTCGAAGAACAAAGAGAGAGAAAATAACAAACAGGAACCCAAGACGGAAACAGCCCCCACAAATGCAAAGCATGGAGACACACTCATTAGAGAGAGAGAAAGAGAGAGAGAGCTTCGCGTCCAGCGCCCAGCGTCTGTTCCCAGACTTGACCTTTCCACTGTTGTCGCCTGTGACGACTGGCCCCCCGAGGTCTACCAGCCTCGGTGGCGGTACGTCGAAAAACATGGGTTCAATGGGTGGGAAGAGTTCGACTTTGGGCAGCAGCGCTGGGTGCTGCGATGTTATTTCCTTGACGAGGACGGACCATGGATCCGTCCTCAAGCCGGACTTCCACTGCATGCCAGACGCACATTCTGCATGCATGTGCGACAGGCACAGAGAGAGAGAGAGAAGAAAAGGAAGGAAGCCTGGAGGGAGAAGAAGAGGAAAGAAGAAGAAGAAGCCTCAAAAAGGAAGGAGACAAGACACCAGAGAAGGGTAGCACCAGGACCTCCTGCCCTCCTCTCTCGGCCGCAGCGCCACCTGTCTGTAGGAGGAAGAGGGTAAGGTAGGTGCAAGAAAGGAAAGGTGCATTCGGATTGCCCTGGTCGTGTTCAAATCATTCCTTCTCTGTGCGACGATTGATGAAAAAACGCGAAGGGGCAGAGGAAGAGAAGAGAGAAGGGAGGAAGACGGACGATTGGACTGGAAGGGCGACGTGAAAAGGAGGGAAGGAAAGACGAATGAATGAATGAATGAATGATTGCTGCCAGAATGATCGATCGAACGAAGGGTCCCTGCTTGAATGTATGAGAGAATAAATTCCTTCCTATTGGTGATTGAGAATGCTTCCTCCATTTGAATGATTGAATGGCTCTTGAACTGCCTTCATGAACTTTATTGCTTTCTGTCTGTCTGTCTTTCTTTCTTTTCAAACTTCGACTATCCCCGCGGGTGGCTGCAGTGTGAAAATGGCAGACAGCTAGCTCCCTTCTTCCAAGCAGACAGACAGACGATTGCTTGTGACTTGATTTATTGTCTCTAAGCTGTTCTGTTCAGAGAAGGAGGAGACGGAAGCTACCTGACTGCCTGGTGGCGGGCTGCACTTTCTCTTCTTCTTTCTCTTGTTCGTTCTTGTCGGTCAAAAAGCAAACGATTCAAATAAAGTCGACATCCATCGACCCTTTCCACTCCTTCCCATTTTCTTCCTTCACCCTACTAGAGAAAGGCAGAGTGCTGGTGCAGATGGGATGCAAGCTGTGATTCACTCATTCGCGTGTCTGCTGTCTGTCTGTTTCACACTCTAGATGCACCCATCTGGTTCCTCCTCTGTTGGTCTGTTGAAATGTTCTTTCAACGGCACCGTTATCGTGTTTCTGTTTCTTCCTTCTTCACCTCTCTCTCCCTCTCCCTCTCTCGCTCTTTTCTTGTCTCCTTTGCCTCCTCCTCTTCATCCTTTGACCCTCTCTCTCCAACGAATTCAAATGAATGACGAGACGAAATGACGAGGGAGGCCGAGACGGCAAAGTAAAAATAAGAATCCGCTGGCACTTAGACAGGCAAGTCGATGCAAGGAGTTGAGTAGCTAGCCCTCTCTTCTTCGTTTCCCTTCCTCTGACTTGACCTGCGTCCTCTAGACAGAAGGCGCCTCCCTAGCCTTCTCTCTCATCTTCTTTTGTCTTCTTTCTCTCCGCTCTTCCCCCCTTTTTTTCCATTCACTTTCTCTCCTCGGAGGAAAGAAGAAGTAGGGAGAGGTGGAAAAGAAAAGCTCACGGGAGAGAATCGTTGCAACGGGCCGTCGAGAGAGACTTCTCTGCCTGTCTTCCTCTGGCCAGCGGGAGGGGGGCAAGCATGTATCCTCGCAAACAGCATGTATGAATGTCAATGACGAGCGGTCGGTGGCAAACAGCAGCGGTTTCGTCGCTGTTGGATTGTCGCTATGACCTGCATGATATGCATATTTGCACAAGTACACTGTACTACAATGTACTGTACTGTAAGCTGTACCATGAACTTCGGTGAAAGTTGGGTTCTATCTCGCTGGTTTAAATCTCTTTCTTTTGCTCTGTAAGAACAGGAGGGAGTGAGATGCAGATTAAAAGAAAAGCGCCGTGCAGAACTTCCTATTCTTCGTGATCCTCTCATTCGTTCATGCAATTTGCGACGATCGACTGACAGAAATGCCCCGCAATGCAGGGGCCCAGACACACACCCTTCCTCGCTCCTTGCCGTTGCAATCTGAAGTTCCATCTGAAGGCCTGCATGCTTTGAACATCGTTGCATGCACGTCGGTTGATGATGACATATTGGGTGTCTGTTTCTGTTTCCCCATAGGTCTTTCCGTCGTTTGTCTGACCGCCAGGGCGTTCAGATTTGCCCGGCCGTATCTTTCTTTCTGGCTGTCCTCTTTCTTCTAATCAACAAACAGAGAGCGACACACAGACAGAGAAACGTGGAAGGAAGCACACTACTCACTCCCTCACTCGATTGGCGATGGGCCTCGCCATGTATCCTCACATCCTTCCTTCATGATTCCTTCTTTTCTTTCCTTTCCTTTCTCCCGGCCCTTTATGTTTGTCCTTCCTTCCTTCTTCCTTCCTTTCCTTTCCTTTCCGACTTTCTCTCCTCGGTGTGCGGGAAAAAGAGAGAGAAAGAGAGAGTTAGAGTTGTCTTTTGAGAAGTGAAGGGGGGTTGCCCTTCTTTTAGTTGGTATGCACGATTTTTGTTTGCTTGCCTGTTTGTCTGTTTGTGTGCCGCAGTTTGATGGATTCGACTGCTGCCTCGATCAAGTTTTGATTTGGACGTTCTTTGTCCGTTCGTTTGTTTGCGTCTGACTCTCTCCATTGAAATGACCTTGTCAACTTGTGGGGTACGCAGAAATCAGAAAATGGAGAAAGCTGATGCACCGGTGCGATCGAGTGAAACCGTGAAGGATAAAGAAGGTGCGCGTTCTTCAAAGTAAGAAGAGGAAAGCAAAAGAAGGTCTCCGTTTTGTGCATCAGTTTGTTTGAATAGACTTGTGAGTCTGTCTTGTCTCACGCTGCAGTCTGTCTGTCTGTCTGTCTGTCTGTCTGTCTGGTTTTTGCAAGTTTGCAAGTTTGGTAAGCAAGTCATGATGCCTTTTGTCGACTGCCAACTTCATTCTCAGTTCCCTTCTTTCATCCACCCTCTTTCTCCTCGTTGTCGTTTAGTCAGTATGCGTGCATTGATCGACGAATCAAATTTATGATGCTGACAGACTGCATGAATCAACCAAAGCCTGCTGCTTTGTCAAGGTTCCATTGGACGACATCAGATTCGATCTGTCACTCTCGAATGATCGTTCTTTCTTTGTCTGCTGCTGTTTTAATCGGAGGGGCCGGTCTCTTCTCTGGTCGTCAAAAAGCGCGGCCTCCCTTCTCTCTCTGCCCGCCTGCCTGCCTGTCTGTCTGCCTGTCTTGGCTTTCTTTCGATCGATGCTTATATCCCCTCGTGTGAGGGTCTGCATGTCTGTTTGTGTGTTCACGTACGTGTGTGTGCTTGGGAGTGGGAATATACGGTTGAGTCTATGCTGAATTTTCCATTCCACCTATTTGCGGCGTTTCCTTCCATCCAATCAGGCCGACCAGCTGCATGGTGAAGAAGAGATGGTGGAATTGTTCTACTTCCGACCTTCCTTCCTCTCTTCAGTCCAATCGACTCACTCACCCCTCCCTCGCGCCACAACTGTAGTCATGTGCTTGTGATTGATGTGTTGCGTGTGAGTGCTGTCCAATGGTGGATGGTCCAGAAGCATTGTGTAAGAGGAGATTTGGGAGCGATTTTTCTTCCTTCCTCCTTTCCTTCCTTCCTTCCTTTCTGCCCTTTCTTTCACTTTCCTGTTCATCATGTCGATCGGGAAATTCTTCCAATTTCGTTTCCGAAATTCCGTCTCGACATCCGCTCACAGGCAGACGTCCCTCGATCGACCCACTGATCGTTGCATCGTTTTATCCTTCCCCTCTGGACCTGTCAGAGGGCTCATGCATGCACTCACATTCCGGAGGGCAATCCGCACTTCTACCACCTGGCTGTCACGTATACCCGCGATGGTTCCGTGTAGACCTATATCACATGAAGGTTTCCAAACTTTCGTTACAGTCAGTAAGACGACCATGCCGCTCACGATTTGCTGCTTGCTTTTCAATTGCCTTGTAAAGATCGGTAGAGACCGGCTGAATTAATTTAACGAAACTGCACTGTACTACATCATTCATTCATTCACTACTGTACCAAACAAATATTTTGTTCTTTTTCTTTCTAGCGTTCTAGAGGGTCTTTGAAGGTTTTTTTATCTCTACTTTAATGCTTTATCAAAGTTTGTTACATTATTATATGGATAATATCAATGATGTTGACTTAGTAAAAGCTTCTAAACTAAATAAAAATAATAAACTTAAAACTTTGAACCTAGCTTAAAACCTATGGATAAAAAGCTTAGTAAAAGATACTATATACTATTGTATATAATAGAAATTCACATATCATGATTAAAACTATCTGCGCCGTTCCTTAGCCCGTTCCCTTGCCTTTATGATGATCTTTTATCCTTAAAATTTGTTAAAAATGGTGTCTCTTTAAACTGAAAACCGATGCTCAATATGTACTCCATGGTCATTTTGCAATCTAATTGATCTCAATGATCTGACATCAAACTTGAAGCTACACTTGAAAGCTTCTGCACTAGCTTTTACAAACTCGTCAGATGCCAAATCAAGTCCCTGTATTAAACCCCAAAATCTGCACTTTTTTATTATTTAAGTGCAGTGCCATTCAAAAGATATTGACAAGGACATCTCATCATCATCACTATTATACGCTATCACCATCGGCCCATGATTAGGCGTATAGCGTTTGGCAAGTCAGCATAGGTAAAGAAGGACCTCTTTGTTATATAATACTTATATTGTTGTTTTAAAAAATGCTTTTACCATGATTACCACATCTTCAATCAGGTTTAAGCCTTTAAGATCCTTTAAGGTTAAGTTTAAGGTACATACATTATGTAATAAAGTGGCGGGTTAGAAGTTTATAGTAGGCCCTATATATACATACCTTAGTATATAACTTTTACTTATGTATATCTTGTAGTTCAGCGTTTTGGCCTAGGTTTTGGCAGATCCTTCATTTAAAACCATCATTCCTCTAAAATTATAACTAAAAAGCTCGTAAAACTTATTAAAAACACAAAAAAACTATAGACAAAAAGGTGGTTTGCGGGCGGTGAGCAGCCTAGTGAGTGGCCTGCATAACTTGATAAAACGCGGCAAAGCGGGACAGGCTGGTGAAACTGTACTGTACTATAGTGTACTACTTAATTTTACTTCTACAGTGTACTTTAGGCTGCATGTACTCTACTACTACTGCTACGAGCGAGAGCAGCCAGCCGGACAGAGAGAGTCAGACAGGGGCGAGTGAGAGCAGACAGGCAGACAGCAAGACATAGCCAGGAACGACTGAGAGCAGCCAGCCGGACAGAGAGAATCAGTTAGAGGCGAGTGAGAGCAGACAGGCAGACAAAGAGACACAGCCAGGAACGAGTGAGAGCAGCCAGCCGGATAGAAAGAATCAGTCAGGAGCAACTAGGAGCAGACAGGCAGACAGAGAGAATTAGCCAGAGGCAAGCGAGAGCAGCCAAACAAATAGGGAGAAACAGACAGGGGCGAGAAACAGAAGACAGGAAGCTAAAGAGCATACACACACCGCTACAACCACTCATACGCCTAACCAGACAGGAAGAGAGGACAACCTGATACATAAGACAGGTAGACAGGCAGCCGCCCTTTCATCATCTTCAGTTTCCTCCCCCATTTCATCCTCCCCCTCCTCTCCCTCCCCCTCTCCCCCCTCCCCCTCCTCCTCCTCCTCCTCCTCCTCCTCCTCTTCCTCCTCCTCCTCCCTCCATGCCTCTTCTTCTTCGTCCTCTTCCTCATCCTCCTCATCCTCCCCCTCCTCCCTCCACTCGTACCCCCCCTCAGCTCGCCCACCAGCCCCACCCCTTAGCGATTCGCATCGCATAGCATCGTCCTCTTTAGCCGCCTTCGCATCGGCCCAAAATGGAAATAACTGGTTTTACACAGTGGATAGATGGAATGGAGGGGGGGGTAGTAGCCGGAACGGAGCAGAAAAAGCAACAGCAGCAGGAGCCCAATCCTCCCCAGAGATATTAGCACCAGCTCTGGTATGCAGATGACGCATCCAATACCGGCTGGTTGCGCCAGCTGCGAGCATGGCTACGCGAGTTAGTCAAAAAGGGGCCTGCGGTAGGGTATGTAGTGGAGGTAGACAAGTTGATCCTTGCAGTGCTCCCGCAATTTATGCAGAAAGCCAAGGAGATTTTTGCAGAGTTCCCCAACCTACAAATAGTAGAAGAGACGCGTCTCCTAGGGGGGCACGTAGGCACGGATGCACACAGAGAGAAATGGGTGCAGGAGAAGGTGAAAGAGTGGGCCAGAAACGTGAAGAGAGTCGCAACAGCAGCAGAATTTGCCCCATACAAAGCATACGCAGCCTGTTCCAAATCCCTGCAACACAAATAGAAGTTTGTGGCGCGGGTAGTGCCAGGGGCGGAGGGACAGATGGGGCAGCTGGAAGGCATGATCAGAGACCGCCTCATCCCCGCCCTAATGAAAGGACGACAGAACGGAGGGCCCCCCACCTAGTATGACGTATAGCTGAGAGACGTTGCCGCCCTCCCAGTCCAACTGTTAGGCCTAGGCATCCCCAAAGTTGTGTTTAACCCACCAAAACAGCGGACAGGGACTATAAGACCTCAGCCGCAGCTAGTAAAGCGATCACAGAGGCCATCCTTCGCGGAGAGGACATAGACGCAGACGAGCACGTGAAAAGGGGGCAGAAGCCTTAGGCAAGGGCAGCCCACAAAAAAGTAGTAAAACAAACAGTAGAGAAGGAGTGGGAGAGGTTAGGTAGCCAGTGAGGACCAGTGTGAGGAAGTCAGGCAGTCAAAAGAAAAGAAGCAGTCAGGATGGCTGACGGCCACCCCTTTGAAGGAACACGGAATGAATCTCAGCCTAAACAAATTCTGGGATGTGATAACAATCCGATATCAGGGGAGGGTAAGGAGGAAGAAGAGCAGATATAAGGGATGTGGAGGAAGGTGGAGTCTGCAACACGCCCTTAACTGCCCAGTAGGGAGACTGCCTACGCTGCGACATGACGAAGTCAACCGCACATGGGCGAGTCTAGCAGTGGAAGCATACCCCGCGAGAGCGGTTCACGCAAAGGAGCTGATCATTAGGGAGGAAGGGGAGGTGTAGGGATGTCCGGCACTAAGGGGGGACTTCCAAATCCGGAGGGCCTATGCTCCACAGAGGCTAGCAATTTTTGATACCAGGGTGATAAACCCACACGCCGCCTTGAGGGAGAAGGTGACGTGGACTCAAGCCCTCAAAGCAGCAGCAGAAGAAAAGAAGAGGAAACATGGGCAGGCAACTATAGACAGAGGATGCGACTTCACCCCACTCGTGAGTGCGGTCGACGGGACGATAGAGGGGGAGGCTAAAATATTTTTGAAGAGGGTGGCAGAGCGATTGAGTGAGAAATGGGGGCAACACATGAGTAAGACGTGCGGCCGGATCCAAGCCCAACTGCAGATTGCCCACCTGAAAGCGGCAAGCGCGTGCATTCAGGGGATCAGAGGAGTGCAGGGGGAGGGCTGGGAGGAAGGAGGAGTAGGCAGTGCGCTGGTCATGACTGAGGGATAGGAAGTACTTAGTAAATGCTGAAGAAGGCATTCGGACGGAGGAGCTTCAAATATGCGGTCGCATGAGAGAGAGAGCTAGCAGCGAGAGCAGGAACCAGGACAGAAGGAAGAGACGAAAGACGCATAGGCTAGATGCTAGGAACAAACTTTAAGTCAATGTCTCCCCCCCTACTACTACTGCTACTACTACTACTACTACTACTACGACTCAGTTACTAAGGGCAGTTTAGTACAACTATAACATTACTATGGCAATTAAAATAAAAACATACTGAAAAAACTAGTAAGAAAAGAAAAAAGATGAATACAGGCAGAGTTTCGGCACTCCAAGCCTTTTTGCGTGCAAAAGTCTGTGTTATTCTAGGTATTATTAAACATCTTAGCTAAAATCTTATAGAATCTTGTAAAACCTTAGCCGAAGATCCCAAAGCACTGGCATTCTAACTACCTGCAAAGTTTTAAGCAAAATTATGGAACAATAAAGTGATTTCTTAATATTTCTTACATTTTTCAGATTATATACTCTAAAACAAACGATTGCAAAGATTTTTATGTGTGCAAAGATTTTTAAAGGTATTTTGAAAAACAAATTTCAGTAAGTTTAAAATTTGATTAATTTGATACACACACACACACACACACACACACACACATACAAACAGCAGTGCACGCAGAATGTTCCCACCTCATTCACGATGCAGTTTCTCCGCATGCACACACACACACACACACACACACACACACATAGAGAGAGAAAGAGAGAGAGAGACAGAGACAGAGAGACAGAGAGAGAGACAGAGAGAGAGAGAGACAGAGAGAGAGAGAGCACGTAAGACACAACACATAACACACATCACATCACATCACATCACATCACATCACATCACATCACAGGTTTCTTTTCATACTTCTTTCAGCTTCAGCTAAAGATTCATATGATGAAAAGTATCTGATGAACCTGCCTCATTCAAAAAGGAATTTCTTCGCCATTTTTGGCAAACATTTTCCCGTTGCTGTTATCTCCTCCCGGCAGAGTTGCAAGACGGACAGGTTCCACTGCAGTTCAGCAGGACCATTGATTCAGATCAATTAAAGATGAATCCAGATCGGGGCGGAATCTCATGCATGATGTATGGATGCTTCACGAAGATCCTTTACCCATGTCTGGTTTGTCTGTGTCGATTTGTCAATTGACCGCTGAGAGGACGTATGGGTACAAAAAAATGGGAAAAATGGAAAAGATTTCCTTTTGTCCGAGGGCCCCATATTTCAAAGAAGGTCGCATGAAGGACTCAGTAGCAAAGAGCAAATAAATGCATAAACGAAGTACAAAAAGGTGACATACAGAAAATGATGCGGGCTTTGTTTCCGAGAGGGGAGCAGAAGTTGGAAATTCAGGACACAAAAAAGAGCAGAATGTGTTGATAAAGAGATTTTCATACAGAATTCTTTTCAACACGAAGGATATCTTTTTATCACCACATGGAAATACAGGACACACAAGTCAGCAAAATATACATTTGCCAAGCGCGTGAGGCGAGCCAACGGCCAGAAGCATAGCCAAAATTTCATTCTCTTCTGCCATCTCCGTCTTCTCTGACTCACATGCTCTTTCGCTCCCGATGTACGTTCCTGCAGGTGGACGCATGCAGCTTTGGATCTTTGTACAGGCTCTCTTTGTCAGCTGGCAAAGAAAAGTCTGAGGCGGATTCAGTCTGTGGGAAGAGGAATGGCAAAAAAGGGAGACAGCACAGAAGCGCTCAAAGCATAGAAGAAAAGAAAGTGTGTAACTCACTTTGTCCTCGGGAAAGAAGGGAGAGAGTGTCCACATGGAGAGACAGACAGAACTCCACCTCATGAAGTCTCAGCCCATTTAGCGCACACGTTACGGAACACATCAAGGTGGAACAATCTAAAAGAAAACCGAGACAGAACAAACTGACCAGGGCAGCAGCTGGTCACGCACACATCCTTCCTCCCAGGCAAAAGAAGTTCCACGTCTCTGCATGCAATGGGAAGGAAAGAAGCCAGTGGGAAGGAAATGTGACGGAAAGTGCAGGTACCAAAACGGAGAAACGGAAGTCCTGAAAGAGACGGACAGACAGACTATATGCTTCTTCTATTCCCTTCTTTTCTTCGTGTACATAACAGACAAAAACAGACAGACAGACAGACAGACAGACAGACAGACAGACAAAAACAGACAGACAGACAGACAGACAGATTATATGTTTCTTCTTCTCCCTTCTTTTCTTCATGAACACAATAGACAGACAGACAGACTAACAGACGGAAAAAAATGACACCCCATAAAACAGACAGACGGAAGACCTAGTTTGAGAATTCACCCTCTGACTGACTGACTGACTGACTGACCGACCGATTGAGTGACTGACTGGCTGACTGACTGACCGACTGACTGACTGACTGACTGACTGACTGGCTGGCTGGCTGACTGACTGACTGACTGACTGACGGACTGACTGACTGACTGACTGACTGACTGACCGACTGACCGACTGACTGACTGACTGACCGACTGACTGACCGACCGATTGAGTGACTGACTGGCTGACTGACTGACCGACCGACTGACTGACCGACTGACCGACTGACTGACCGACTGACCGACTGCATGACTGACTGACTGACTGACCGACTGGCTGACTGACTGACTGACTGACCGACCGTGCAAAGATTCGGACGAGTGCATTGACGAAGGCCTGCGGGCAGTCAGGGAGACGGGCATCACTCATCCACTCACTCATGGTGGTTGACTTACTCCTGCACCCACCAACTTTGTCGCTTCTTTTCGCCAGCTTTTATTTGTTTTCACGCACTGCCTTGATGCTGACTTACTCTACGCCTTATTCATGTAGCGCGGGAAGAAGCAAGCTGAAAAAGAGTCTTAAATCGCAGCAACTAAAAACAACAAACCATCTGGCATCTGAACTTGATGTCTCTTTTAAGTCTGGTTTTCGATACGCCTTGTAGACTCAAAGAGGGGCGGGGAGGTCTAGAATGGACACTGTAGATGCAAACCCACGGGCTTAGTGCATGAGTAAGTGAATCAGAGATCGCTTGAGGGAGGGCGACTTGGAGTGAGTAAGTAAGTGAGTGAGTGAGTGGGTGAGTGAGTGGTAAGTTCTTTCCTGCCACCTTCGCCCTCCTCAACGCTCAATCAGTCAATCAATCAATCAGTCAATCAGTCAATCAATCAATCAATCAATCAATCAATCAATCAGTCAATCAATCACATCTCCTCCCACCCTCTCCTTCTGACAGACCTTGCAGAGAGGCACAGGGTCCCCTCCCACCTCCGCCACATCCTCCGGCTCTGCTCCCTCAAGTTGGGCCTCTCGGAGCTCGAGCTGCATGGTTGTGTTTGTATTCATAAGCATGTGTTGGTGTACAAACGCATAATCATTTGTGCATAACTGGGAGTACACCGCCACAGATGGGGCCCCGACGGCTCATTAAATTTTGGGCTCAGTGGGGAAACATGTCGCCGTCTCCAGCAACCCTGCCTTTTTCCCTGTTCCGTTTTTTTTTTTCCTTCAGGGCAAGTGAAAAGAGAGATGCTGGTCTAAAATCTCTGCACAAGATTGCTATTTCTACAATTACTTTGCTATCCAAGTCACATGGGTTACTATTTGGCAGGAATGAGGCAGGATGGTCTAGTCGACCTTCCTTTCCGGAGACGCTTCGGAAGCGGAAAACTCTGCTGGGTGTTCGTGCAGGTCGAGCCGAGACGAGTGAAGCCCTGCCCTTTCCTTTCTTTTCCTGCTCCAATAATGAACTGACCGAGATCTCCTTGACCCCTTTCAGGAACATCTGCAGAGAGAGAGACAGACAGACAGAGAGAGAGAGAGAGACGCAGGATGGAACTGTCGGAAGGAAAAGCAGAGCAGGCAACAGATGAGAGGGAAAAGGAGGTTCATCAAAATTTGAACTTGAAAAGACAGGTACTTGTTGAATTTTTACACTGAGAGGTGAGCGGGACCGAATGGAACGTGGCGCATGCAGACTGCCAAGCGCACCTTCAACATTTCGAAAAGGTCATCGTAGCTCATGTCCTGCACCTTTGTCAGACGACTCCTCCAATCTGCATACAGGATCATAGTGTTTCGTCAGTCAGTCAGTCCGTGACACGGAACAAAATGAAGGAAGGACGAAGGAAGGAATGAAGGAAGGAAGCTGGGAAGATCAACAGAAAACGGCAAGTTGACGTATCGACATCAGACAATGTCCTTGAGAGAAAAACGAAGTCGGGGCTCTCTTCTGTCGGGCCAAAACTTTCGTGACACAATGATCCCTTTCTTTCACTTGGCAGCAAAAAAAGGGCGGGCGAGTGCTTCTTATTTCTCTTTCTCTGTCTCTCTACACGCCCTGAATGAATGAAGGACTGAATGACTCACGAGGCTTCTGTGACTCGAGTCTGCTGCCATCCAGAGTCAGTTGAACGATTCGGGCACCTGGCCTGCGTGTTTCAATTCGCAGTCAGTGACATGCATTAAGGAGGAAAGAAGTGAAAGCTTGGGAAGAGGTCTGTAAATCATTCACGCAGAAATGCAGACAGAGAAGAAGGAGTGTAATCAGAAATGGGTGCAAATGATCCGATTTGTGCTTCCTCCTGTCTCTCAACGATTCCTTGTCATCAAACCCACGTGCTTGCTCTAATTGCAGACGCGGACATCGATTGAAAAAGCGAAAGAGGGAAAGAGAGAAACCGCAATCAAATCAGCAGATGACCATGCAGACTGACGCGACAACACCTCCCAGAATTCGGAAAATGCGGAGGAGGCCGAACCACTCGATCTGCATGCACATGCAGGTCCAGACGCAGACAGAAGAGAATACGAAGGGAAGGAGAGAGAATATTGGGACTTGAGGTGTGAAGAGAATCATGCACTCAGCCATTTTGCACGCCAACAGGCACAACAGCAATCAAGCCTCTGTTTGCGTTCTCTGGCAAAACAAAGAGGAAGAGAATCTAGGAGGGCAAAGGAAAGGCGAAGAGGTAAAGAGCACTTCAGAGTTTTAGGGATACAGACATCTCGAGAGACAAGTAAAAATCTGATCTCTTTGTCCGTCGGTGGACGAAGAGAGAAGCATGGATCTTTCTTTGAGTGCAGTTATAACCGTTTCGAAATAGTCTTGAGTCTATCGATGAAGGGGGCGCACTCACGGCCGTTCCCTTTTAATCGAATCGAGTAAGAACACGAAAGGACAGTCTGACCTGCAGGCATTTCTTGGCAGCTTCCAAAGGAAGAAGGAGCCTTCTCATTTCCTCAACGGCTTCTGGAGTCACTGGCGTGGGGGG
The DNA here is from genome assembly GCA_018398765.1 of Chromera velia. Taxonomy (NCBI): domain Eukaryota; family Chromeraceae; genus Chromera; species Chromera velia. Next base: position 57,099 of record JAHBMJ010004388.1, on the reverse strand, counting down.
CAGGCCTGGGTCGTCCAGTGCACGTGCCGCTTTTTCTGTACAAACGCACAAGAAAACAAAAAAGAAAAGCCATCCGGATATCAAGAGAGCGTGATCAACACCAGAAAGTACGCGTGCAGTGACACAGATATCGGAAAAAGCAGACCAAAAAATGTGCTGAGGCAGGAAGAGAGGCACTTGCGAAAAGGAAGAAAACTATTGCATTCCACAGGAGAAATTATCGGGTAAGGCATCCACGAAAAGAGCACCCACGCATCAACCATGTAGACACCCAACGCTGCTGACATACCGGCTTTGTCGAAAGCTGCGGCCCTCCAGGGATCCCCACAGGCTCCGAGGCAGTTGATCATAATCGTCACGCGCCCGTAGCTACACGCACACATACGAAGGTTGGACAGCTGCATCAGGCTTGGAGAAGCCAAGCAGTCCCTTCTGCGCTTCTAGTCACGGTCACGTTGGCAGAGAAAACTCCTGGGCAGGCGGTCTTTGTCTTTCTTCTCGTTTTCTTTCAACTGTTTTATTCTTCTTTGTCCTCTTTTCAAATCACGCCACGCAACTCTCCGACGATCATCACCCAGGGAGACCCTTCATGCATGCTTCGTTGGATCACCAGAGAAAGGATTGAAGGAGAAAACAAAAGAACAGAGCGAAGGTCGATTCGGAATCATTCTGAAGGAAAGCAGGGAGAATCGAACGAAACTTTCACAAAGGAAGGAAGGTCGAGCTAGAAGAGAGAGGCGATGTGCATGGAGGCAGGATGACGAATCATCAGACAGACAGACAGACAGACAGACAGACAATATCGTCTTTTCTTCACTTCACTTTTTCCGAAGACAGACAGACAGAAAGACAGACAAACCAGGAGAGCATGTACTCCCGGAGAGAGGTGAGGGAATCGTCGTCTGTCACGTCCTGCATGTATGCATGCATTCGTGCAGATGCTCAAAGATTGATTGAATATTTGAGAGAGAGAAAAGGACGCGCACGGTCAAGTCAAAGGACGAAGAATCACATCCTGGCCGATGTGGAAGGAAAGGGAAAGAGGCATCGAGGCTTCATTCTCCGACATGTTCCGCACAAAAGCACGGGGGGACGCGGGCATTGAGTAGAGCTCGATTGATAAAAAAGAAATTAAGTGAAATTGAAAGAAGGGACTTTTTCTTCACTCCTGTTATGTCTTGTTTTTACCTCTCTGCTCGTCTGACTGACCACCAGCAGAGGAATCACAGAGAGTCCGCTGTCTCTGCAACAGAAGGACTTGTACAACAAAAGGAAAGAAGGAGTAAGACGATCGAGTGAAAAGAAAGTAAGCTCGACTGGAACCTCCAATTATCATCAAACTGTTCGTCAAGGAAAGAAAGCTCGACTGGAACCTCCAATTATCATCAAAGTGTTCGTCAAGGAAAGAAAGCTCGACTGGAACCTCCAATTATCATCAAACTGTTCGTCAAGGAAAGAAAGCTGGACTGGAACCTCCAATTATCATCAAAGTGTTCGTCAAGGAAAGAAAGCTCGACTGGAACCTCCAATTATCATCAAAGTGTTCGTCAAGGAAAGAAAGCTCGACTGGAACCTCCAATTATCATCAAACTGTTCGTCAAGGCCGTCACGGAGCTAAAGAGAACAAAAAGAGAGAGCTCTACAGTCAAGACGGATTTTCAAAAAGAGCCTCAGGATTCAAGAAACAAATTACATACTCTCACTGCCCTTCTTTCTGCTTCGTTTCGTTCGACTGACGAGAGCTCTTCCAGCTCCGCAATCTCCGCAGCAGACCCCCCGAAGATCACTGCGCTCCCGATGCACAACTACACACACACACACACACAGAGAGAGAGAGAGAGAGAGAGAGAGAAAGAGAGAGAGAGAGACAAGCACAGGGATAAGTTCAGGAAAATGTCTTCTTTCCCCCTTTCATTATTGCACGGAGAGAGTTGCAACTCGAAAGAGAAAGAAAGGGTAAGAAGGCGGCGGGAGGTGGAACAGATGCTTCGCATCACAGAGGAAAAACGACAGTCTTCGTTCTGTCCAATCCTAGAGCTTCCAGTCTCGATTTCTCTGCTCTCTTCAGATTATGCTGTGATTGCTGCATGAAGTCCGACTGTGCAGAATAGATTGAAGTAGCTCTGCGACACCTGCCTCCCTTCAGATCTCCTTTTACTCTGTGTGTGTGTTCCTTCGGGCCGTTGATTCTTTCGATGAATCTGGAAACGATCCAAACAATCATCTACCGCTTCAGTCTGTGACACAAAAACCCCAACGACGACCGACACACCTCGCGAGCGAGTTCGACCAGAATCTTCTTCCCCAATTCCCCGCCTGCAGAGAGTCAGATTGAGAAAGACAGACAGCTTTGATCGAAAGGAAGCACACTGCACCTCTCAAAGAGAACAAACTCAGTTGCGAGTCCTTTTGTCTCTCTCACTTCAGGGGAAAGGAAAAGAATCGAAAGACGATATGCACTTTATCGGATGTGCATGATTTTCGCCTGGCGATAGTTGCAAATCGATGCTTAGGCCCAAAGACAACTGAAATACACAAAGACAAGTTAAGCCTGAGACTGTAAACAGAAATGCACAGAAAAATATCAAAGAGAAGGTACAGAAGAAGGAAAGAAGAGAAACAAGGATCGACCTGAAGGAAAAAGAGACAACGCACACATACACACAGAGAGAGAGAGAGACTGACCTCCAAGCACCAACGACACGGAAGGCGGGGGCTTCTCGACGATTTTCGTTTCCAATTCGGCACTCACCCCGGCCTTTCCTTCTGTACCCGAAGCGAAAGAAGAGACGACCACAGAACGTTTCGCATTTGCGTACACTTCTGCGCATCTGTGCTGTAGAGGTTCTACCCTTCTGTAGGCCTGGAGTTTCTCTCTGATCTCCCGATTTTCTGAGAACAGCACCTCCCTTCTCAAAGCAGCGCCTGAAAGAGGACAAAATGGTAAATGAACTCATTTGCACATTCCCAAATCCGTCTACCATTTGCCAAAAGGAAAAATTCAGAAAAGCAACGTACAGAAAAAGAGTCTGGATATGGTTTGGCTCTAGGTGCTAATACATGCATGAAGAGAAGAAAACTCCAAACCCCCTTTTGCCACGGCGTTTCCCTCATTTTCCCCAATCTGACCGATGATGAAGTGATTCGCAATCCCCTGCACAGAAGCAATCAACACCCATTTTAAATGTATGTATACAGTCTGTCAGATCTTGAGGCTATGGAGGGGACTCGCTTGCAAAAAGAAAAACACAGAAATAAAAAAAATCTCCCCTGCTCTCTACATTTACAGAAGAGCCACCCCAGTAAGAAGCAAACTTCTCTCTTGCACACAGAAACTCTCTCTTATACACAAAAAGTCTCTCTTGCTTCCAGGCTGGTCTTTTTTTTTTGCGATAAGCTTGCAATGTTTCTTGTGCATGTCTCTTGAACTCTCCCTCATGCTTTCGAGTAACATGTACATGCGTGTCGCTTAGTTCCTGGCACAAAAGGGAAAAAAAAAGTAGGGGGCCGTACCCGCGTGTCCGTGTCCGTGTAGGGCCAGGCAGTGGCGTACTGGAAGCTCTGTCCCTTTCCTTGTTTTTCTGTGCCATGCTGTCTCCAGTGCTCACTCGAGTGAACGTCAGAAAGGAACCGTCTTCCCCTTTCTGTAACATCAAAACGAGGTCCTTTCTCTGTCTCCATCATCTGCGTCTACTTAGGCAGACAAGCTGGCTTGTTGGACAGATCGTTGCTTTGTTTGCGTAGACGAATGTAATGGGAGCAAGCTGTGTGGCTGTGAATATGTATCCCGAACAGACCTCGAGCGTCTCTGGCCTGTTTTGCCGTCCCTCCTCTTTTCGATCCCTTTGGTGCACGTGTTCTTTTCGAAAGATATTCGGCAACTTGACAGACTCAGTGCGTGTTCCTCATATAGCAGAAGCGAGGCGTAATTATTGATATATAAGAGACTCGAGCCACTCGACAGACGTACGTATACTGATCAATCCCTCCACATGCAAATGCCTGTAGACGGATATATATATATATAGGTTCAGTATATCGATGTTTTGCATGTGTTTTTTTTTTTTCGATTTTTTCCCATGGGATGCAGAAAATTTGGTGTGTGCGAATGTCCCTGGAAAGCGAAAAAAAAATTGTCAAGTTTTCTTCGATCGCTGCCATGAATGCAGTCTGAATTAAGCTTTTTCTTGCATGCATGCATGCCCCCCAAGCATCCCCCAAGCAGTCATTTTCCGGGGCCCGCCATGCATTTGCGTACGTTTCTCTCTGTATCTGCAAAAAAAATGTAAATCTCGTACGTATACGTACGTATATGTACAACTTGCTGTTATGTATATAGTGAATCTCCACCCCGGTAGATCGATCCTTCATACAAAGATCAAGAATACGCATCGAGGAGGAAGTACCAAAGGTGTAAGAGAGTGGTCTTGTTCGTTCCTTCAACTTCTCTTTGCTTTGCACACAAGAGTCAAACTGCCCAAAACTCGACCGCTTTTGCCTCCTGTATCGATCTGCCTGTCTGTTTTGTCTGAAGATGACGATCGGCATTTCGGGCAGGTCTATTTCTGCCGCAGGGTATCTGATCCTTGCAGATAAGCAGAAGAAGTTGATGGATCCTGAGTACACGTTGAAGAAAAGATCCACAGGACTGCTTCCAAAGAATCCCGATTCTCCCTTCGGAGATTTCCCTGCCGACTCCAAACCCCCTGTCAAACAACACACCCACCTGAAAGTCACAACCACCCCGGGTGCACTGGAGTTTATAGATCAAACGAAGGGAGGGGACGCAGCGTTCGGCTCAACCTTCGGGAAGCAGACCTGCAAAGCGTACAGCCAACCCATTCCTCGTGCAGGCGCTCTCAGGGCACGACAAATTGTACCTTCAGAATTCAGACGGTTGGTTAGCCGTGGTTGCTGCAATCACATCTTCTCCCTGAATACATGTGAACATGCCCAATTTGCGATGCTTAGTATTCTCCCACACGCAGGAACTTCTTGCCTTGCCCTTCTGTCCTTTTCAATCTGTAGAGACTGATTTCCATCTGTTGTAATGCAAAGATGAAGATTTCTTTTTCTTTGTTATATATATTCCCCTTTCTTTGGTATTTTCCTTGGAAGTGTGCGGCTGTGCTCTTTGGTTTTCCTACAGTAGGCGAGTACACGTCTTTCTTCCTTGACTTTTTTCTTTTTACGTGCTTACGCATATTTATGGTTCCTCCATCTCGGTAGTGCGAGAACGTTGTAAACACATATATTTTCTAGTTAATTTATCTTTTGCTGCTTCCGTCTTTGCACTTGTCTCTACCACCTTCTTACTCTTTTGGCCGTGTGTTGGATTCTGTCTTCTTGTTTCAACACTCTCTCTACTTGTCAGCAAGCTGGCGGCCTCTTTTCCCAACTACATTCAAATGACTTCTTTTGTATCCTCTTTGCCGCTCTCTCTGTCGGTCTGCCTGCCTGCCTGCCTGTCTCTTCCTGTCCCTGACTCTGATCTCACACTTCTCTCCCCTCCCCTCTGATGGCCTGGCAGGTTCTATGACAGAGGCGACCTGCCCATCCGAGTGGATCACAGAGGCTGCGGCAACCTGATCAAGTGGCGTATCGAGGCAATCGACAAGCTCGACTACCACCACTACCTGCCGATTTTCTTTGACGGACTCAGGGAGAAGGACGATCCCTACAGATTCCTCGCAGTGCAGGGGGTGCGTAGATCTGCCTTTCTCGCTCTCTCGCTCTCTCTGTCTCTCTCTCTCTCTCTCTCTCTCTCTCTGCGTGCGTGCGTGCGTGCGTGCGTGCGTGTGTGTGTGTGTGTGTGTGTGTGTGTGTGCGTGCATGCGTGCGTCTGCGAAGAAGCTGCATCGTGAATGAGATTGTGAATCAGAATGCAGATTGACATAAAGCAAGAGCTTGAAACACAGCTTTGACTTCCGTCTCCTTCTTTTTCCATCCGTGCATACCTCCTGTGTTGCCTCCCTGGCTTCCTTCCTTCTTTTTCCCCCCACTTTTTTCGTTCCTCTATTCCTTTTGCTTATCTCTTTTTATTGCCCTCTGTGCTTGTTCTTGCAGGTGTACGACATGCTGAACAAGGGAGGCGCGAAGATCTTGCCTGTCGTGCCTCAACTGATCATTCCCATCAAAAGTCAGTGAGCAGGCAGACGGACAGACCGTTAGAGACATATGCAATGAGAAATACACATGGAGGCAGACGGACGAGTGCACTTCTCTATACATATGCACCTCTCTCTCTCTCTCTCTGTCTCTCTCTCTCTGTCTCTCTCTCTCTCTCTCTTATATGAAAGAGGGAGTGCGTGTATATTTGGGTGTGTAAGTGTGTAGGTCTCCGGCTGTCCCTCCCTCTCTCTTAAGCGTGAAAATTCACGGTCACTCACTACACGTTTACGCACACTGAAGAAAAATGTCAGAAGAAGAGAGAAACCTCAATTCAATCCAAATGCGCCTAATATCATTCTACCCCCCCCTTTGCCGAATGAGCGCTCTGCTGCAGCTGCCCTGAACACAAGGGATGCAGAGATCATCACGACGACTCTCAAAGTCCTTCAGGCACTGGTACTCTCCGGTCGGTCGGTGTTTCTCCCTTCCCTGTACGTCGCACACAAGCAGACAGACAGAGGACTGAGTCACGCACTTTCTGCTCTGTCCCTCTTTCTCCTTCCATCCTGTGTCTTTGTGTGCACCCCAAACCGGGTCGTTCCAATCGCCTTCATTTCTGCTCGGTTTGCTGCAAACTGGTTGATTCAGTTCTCTCTCTCTCTCTCTCTCTCTCTCTCTCTCTCTCTGTGTGTGTGTGTGTGTGTGTGTTTGCATTTCTTTTCGTTGTCATCCAATGTCGTCATCAATAAAAGTGAAGGAAGGAGAGAGTGAACGAACGAACGAATGCATGGTTTAATGAATGAATGAATGAAAGAATGCTTGCTTGGATGAATGAATGAACGAATGAATGAATGAAAGAAAGAAAGAAAGAATGCTTGCTTGGATGAATAAATGAATGAATGAAAGAATGCTTGCTTGGATGGATGAATGAATGAATGAATGACTGAATGACGAATTGAATGAATGCAGCTGACATGGTGGGAGAGGCTCTGGTCCCCTACTACAGGCAGATCCTCCCGATCTTCAATCTGTACAAGAACTGCAACAAGAACGTGGGGGACTTCATCGACTACGGCCAGAGAAAGAGGTCAGTCAGAAAACAAGACTGCAAGACTGCAACAATGACAGTGATGTAGTGGCAGGGATGGGAAACACGTTTCCCTTCGGCCCGTTGACTGGTCGTTGTGAACTGGGGTGAGAAGAAAAAGGAGATAAGCACAGGGGCCACTTTGTGAAAGCACATCAAAGAGCTTTCTTTCTGTCCTTTTTTGTTCCCCTCCAATGGCATTTTTGTTAGTCAGCAGAAAGAAGAAGAGGCTGCAGGAGACAGTATGCTTTAAAAAGAGCGAAATGCTCCCCGTTTTTTTCCGTATGTCCATGCGTTTCCATCATTTTTCAACGTGTCGGTCTTTTTGTTTTTTTCTACGTCACTTTTTGCATGCAGGCTGAACCTCGGGGAGTTGATCGAGGAGACGCTGGAACTTTTCGAGATCCATGGAGGAGAGGTGGGTTGCTGGTTGGGAGAGAGAGAAAGAGAGAGAGAGAGAGAGAGAGAGAGAGAGAGAAGGGGAAGGAGAGGGGGAGGAGAATGGATGGATGGATGGATGGGTCTGAACTCATTCTGTGATTTCTAAACTCAGGGTAAGAGAATCAGTATGTATGAACGGAAAAGTTTATGTGAATGCGTTTGTAAATCTTGAGAGTATGGTCCATTCCCTCAAACGTCCACACACATTGAGACCATCGCCAACAATGGAAAAGACTCATTCGCTGATCCTCTCGCCTGCATTCAGGATGCTTTCATCAACATCAAGTACATGATTCCTACCTACGAGTCCTGCGTGCTCACGTGAGCATGAGCATGGGCTCTGTCTGGCTCATTGAAGGGGAATCCTGCGTGAGGGGGAAAGGGGAAAATGAACGGAGGTTGGCCCGGGAGGAGACAGCACAGAAGCTGCATGGATTGCAGGCAAGGACTTTAGGTCTGTGCAGCTTGTGCAGGGCGAATCTTACAGTCGATCAAAGTATGAGCAATCGAAGGAAGGAGACGTTGAAGCAGGAAAGGGAGAAAAGTTGAGGTCGAGTACAGGATGATGGCGTTTCTCTCTTTCGTCTCTCAGAGCGAGAAGAGCGATTCTGGAAGTTACAGAGGGAAAGATCGACTGCAGCGTTAAAAAAGAAAGAGAATTGGTCCCCTACACTTGAAGGTGATTCACAGCTCTCATCTAAATGCTGTTTTTGAACTCGGTTCTTTCTTGCACAAATAAAATTAAAAAAAAAGATTCATTCGAATTCTACTTCGAACTAGACGTTACCAACTTACTTATACTTACTTAGTTATTATTATCATCATCAGCATCATTATTTTTCACTATCATCATCCTACGCCATCGCCATCGTCGCGGCCCATCAGCCTATGCTAGGCGTCCAGCGTTAATTAATTAATTGGTTCCGCGTTAGGCCTTCCCGCTATATCAAGGTTCGGCACTAGGTTTGGCAAGTTATAATATACAACTTATCATGCAAGGCACATTGTCAAATGATGGGCTCTGACTTGACAACTAGCTATACAACTGTTTCTCTTTAATTCTTTTAAATTTTTTACTGCATAAATTTTGTATAGCAGTTCTTTCTATAATGTTTAATACCCAAATAAGTTGGGGGTTCATCCAGAGTTGAATTGGGCATAAAAAATTCGGACTCCAAGATTGTAACCCCCATACAATTTTCCTATAGCAATTTTCAAAATTGGGTGTTCCCATAATGAAAGAAATACTAGAATAAATATAATTAAAGAGTTAGAACTAGAGTTAGAACTTAAAATTCTGCATGCACGCTAGACGTAGGTGCCGTTTAGTTTAATGCCACTCTTACTAAACTCTTTTTCTTTTGGGGGAACATGCAAGCTATATAAGAATTAAAAATGGGGAGTTCTTAATTTTTTGGGGGGCATCAACTAGCTCCCGGTTTTTAAATTTTTGGCGTCCAACGTACAGATTAGAATAAGGTCCACCAGGTTTATTTCATCAGATTTGACGTGTCACAAGCTTCTTCAGCCCTTTGCAACACCTTCTTCCGATTCCCTCCTTCCTTCTTCTTCTTTGGCTCAGTAGCATCTCGGTAGCGACGACTTTTGGCTTCCTGCAGGGACAAGTTAATAAAAGGCGAAGACGACAGGAATGTGAGAGAGAAGAGCTCGAAGTCGAAAAGAGAAGAAGAACGGAAATCTTGATTGCAAATGCAAGGTCGCATGTTAAAGCAAGCAGACACGCATCTTTGTAATTGTCCTTCACTGATGAGAACCCCGTTGCATGTTGCTCCACTCCTTCCTGCTCGTCCCCTGCTCTAGCTTTTGAGGTTCCCTTCTCTGCGTTCACGTCGATTCCCTACTTCTAGCTCTCAACCGATCTGTGCCGTGCCCCCGCCTAGGCCCCCGCTCCTTGACCAACCTCCCTCTCACCTCAGGACAAAAGCGCAGAACAAGCCGACCATCGCAACAACGCAAACATACGGATGCTATCCAAAGCCAAGGCTGAGGACTATCGCGACAGTTGGACAAGGCTCAAACGAGCACGCACACAGTTGCAAATCATAAACCAAGTGGAGTCAAGCGTAGTGACCGCGTAGCGACAGTACGACAGGATTTTCACAAGGATGCGACTGGGGCAAACAGACACGGAGAGAGATAACGAGATCCTGGAGCTTCGCACTCGAATTGAAAGATATTTGGACGTCAAGTTTTTTGAGGGACAAGAATTAAAACAGGCGAGACAGAACTGGATGTCAAAAAGCATGCGAGAATTCCGACTGTTTACACGGACTCCGAAGCAGAAATTTGAGAATACCTGTCTCATTTGAACAATTGAAGTATTGTCGACAGGGTGTTTCCACCTTTGTAGAGAGAGAGAGAGTCCCATAACTGAACTTAGAGACTGCCACACTCTGTGGTGGATCAAAGAAGAGATCAAGAGGGAATTCAATCAGTGCTTGATTGTTTTACTAAATGTCCTGGAACGCAAAGAAGTCTCCCAGCCTTCAGACAGTGATTTCACAGACAGCCGGGCTTACTTGGCAATGCTCTTCTTCGCTTTCAGCTTAGCAATCTATCGGGTCTCCTTCTCCTCCTCTCGTCTGACGCGTTTTGGCCGACGCTGCACAGTATCACCCGTGCAAGTACACAAAACAAATGCGTATATGTATATCTGTTCATGTGTACAGAGCAAGAAAGAAAAATGCAGAAAAAACTTGACTGTACAGGAGGGATGGATCTAGGGATGGATGATTCATCTGTGTCGATTCAAGCGGTAAGGAAAGGAAGTGAAATGAAAGGAAAAAGGAAAGGGGATGAAAGCGAAGGCACGTTGCCCAGGTGATGAGAGGAAAGAGGAGTCCTGGTCCCCCACTTAGACCCGTTTGAAGTACACGGAATAGAGCTCCCCAGCTGAAAAGTGCATGCACACTTCGAGTCGCAAGGCAGCCGTATCTGACCGTTGCTGCTTGGTCCAAACTTTCTCGGCGCAGTCAAGCAGCGCGGTGGCAAAACAAACAAAACTGGAACCAACAATTAACGTCTCAGAAGAGCGACTGACCTTGTTTTCATTGCCCTCGCGTCGAGCGCTGCAGACGGAGATAGACGGACACAAATGCAGACAGATGCAGACAGACGGACACACTTGCAAGTGCATTCACCAATGATGATGGTAACGCTGTCGTGAGAGTACGGCGTATAATGCAGGGGCAATCAGAGAGGCAGGCATGCAACTCTCATGCAGTATACTTCTCATGCATGCAGACGCCATGCGGCATGCGGAAAGCGTAGCGCGTGGATGCATGCATGCATGCATGGCCATGGGGCATCATGGGGCACGAAATTGCCGGAATCGTTCGCATGCACGCGTCAGATTAATTGCAGGGCCGACCACAATGATCATCGGTCCAACGAATTCCCGTCACGGAGGCAAATCGAAGATGACAACTTTGCCATTCAGACCAATTCTGCCAATTGTGTCAAGAGGTCCGGCTTGATTTGTTGAGCTCCAGCGAAAAAATGTCCCTCCCAGCCGCAGGACCTGCCAAAGCAGTTCCAGGTAAACTTGAATTAAGATGTTCACGTCTCCGTCTCGTTTGATGGACGTGTTTCCCCCCCGAATCTGCCTGCGTTTTATTCTAGTCTGGATTCAACGGAAATTGAGTCTGGAACGGAAATTGAAGTTATGTTACTTCCCTGGCTGCTGATATATCTGCAGAAGGAACGGCCTCAGGTGTCCAGCCGGTGGATCCTGTAGATGCCGTCCTCTCCGCTGTTTTTGGCCACAGCCGTCCGACTTCAGAGGTGCGTCTCTTCTTCTCTTCTTTCTTGATGGTCAATTGTCGACTCCCAAAACCGTTCTCCTCTCTTCCCGAGCTTTCTTGATGGTCAATTGTCGACTCCCAAAACCGTTCTCCTCTCTTTCCGAGGGTTTAAGTGCTCTCTCATTCAATGACCCGCAGCTCTGGATTGATTCCTTTACAGGATTACGGTGCTGATTTTGTGCCGTGTGTGCTGAGTGAGGGATGAAGAATAGAAGTCTTCGTTTTCTCCTTTCCTTTTTGAAAGGACTGTTTGAATATCCCCTTTCGGTCATGCAGGAAATTTCCGCTCTCGCCTCACACAGAGAAGGGTTCGGGATCGGATGGGCATTCCTTCAATTCGTGAGAACGGTCGGCCGGGCAGAGGCTGTAGAGGTTGGGCTTGAACGACAGAGTGATATATTCTCTGTATTGCCGGTGTCTGTTTGTCCATGTCCAGGTGGCTTGCTTAGGGCTGTCTGTCGTCAGCTTGCCTGCCATGCATGCCTGCTTTACATTTGCGTTCACATCGGCAGAAAGGAGAGGG